>NDXB01015125.1:149503-201680 GCA_002631895.1 Agapornis roseicollis | reverse complement strand
ATTTTTTTTTTTTTTTTAGTGTAGTTTGCTTATCTGTGTATGTTCTTGTGCAGAGGCATATGCAGAACGAAAGAAGCTCAAAGCAAGTGATTCAGACATCACTCTGCCATTGTACCTAGAACCAAATTTTGCCTCGGTACAAGCTAACTATAATTTGCTGTTGTTTCAGCTTCAGCAACAAACCTTCTTGTGTCATCAAGAACAAACATTGTTTGAATTAGTGGAATTGATTTCAACTGGAAACAGTCGCACCAAAGCACGCAGTTGCTCTGCCTGTCTAAGGGTTACTCTGGTGCAGGCAAGCTGAAGGCTCAGATGGGCAAACAAAATTGCAGCCATGAGCTAAAATTCATGATTGTTTACAGCTAGAAAAGGCCTATGGAATCAAAGGACACTAATTTCAATGACAGCCTAGGTAATTTTGGAGCCTAGATCTCATCCTCATGCAGCATTTAAGAAGACAGGGAAATACTGCTACATGCAAAGGTGCCTTGGCTAAGAGGCAGGCTCTATATAAATTTCAGCTGTATCCAGGAACTGAAATCCCTTTAATTTCAGCTAGTAGAGACCTGTCATTGGGCCAGTCATCATCCCCAGTAGCCAGTTACTGCACAATCGCTAAACCCCAGGAAATTCCCAGGTATGCTGTAGGTCATTGGTAAAAACATTTTACTAGATTTTTTTTGTACTGTTGTAGTGAGAATCATGAATGCCACAGTTACTCTGTATGCTGACATTTTATTAGGTTTCCCTGTTTGAAAAACTGCAGGTGGTAATAGAATCTGCAGAAATTTAAGACATGTTCACAGTTTGATGTGATGGAGTTCATAAAATATAATTACCATGTGGTCATATGAACACTGTATTATGAAGGTATCTTAGTCTGATTTTATGAACTCCCTGTGTATATCTTTCTCAAACAATAGCTTGGATTTTAATTGTACAGCTAGCCTGACGTATCTATTAATATTTTTACTTCCATTTCCATATGAAATCTGAAACAGTGGTGGCATCACTAACTAATGGAGATTCTTGAATCTTGAAAATCTGCTGTTAAAATGGTCCAAGAAAATGGTCAGATCAGGGAACAGAATCCAGGCAAACTCAAAATAAGAAATAGCTTATTGCCAGATTAGGAACATCAGTCCAGCTATCAAGATCTCTAACTGAACCAAACTAGGAAAGGAGGTTGAATTGTTAAAAGATATACTCTCCTTTATCTCTAGGTGAGATAAAGGAGAGGATTTAAGCATACAGAGCAGTAAATCAGGTCCTGCATCTACAGTTTCATGTAGAAGTTAAAGGTGGGTGCTGGGAGTCTCCAGTGTCTCAGGAAACCACAGGAAAGTGGTGCTGCTTCTGGCCAACAGCGTGCTCAGGGGGCCTCAGTTCACTCCACTTGTCATGTAGCTGAAACTACAGCCTCTTGTTGAAGCATTAATAAACCACAAACCTTTTTTTGATCAAGGGGAATACAGAAAGAGGCCGGAACTGGCACATACCCAAACTAAAGGAAGCTCCAGGGAAAACATGGTTTCATTTTCACTGTACCATATGGCAAGAAAACATGCCTTCAGAACACCCTTTCTGGTAGCTAAATTAACTAGGGCTGTGCCATGATGGGATGCAATATGACATTTAACTTCTTTTGCTATTTGTGGCTGTTAGTTTGGAATACAATGCCTCAGAATAGCTCCTGTTCATTTATTTATTTTTATCTAGCTCTTCATTGAGAGATTGCCATAACTGCATGCAAGAAAATAAGATGCATGAGTAATTGTGACTTCTGTACTCTTTTAAAATGAAATGCATTTTATTGTTCAGCATACCTGTCATCCTTATCTCATCTCTAAGCTGTAGAATTTCCAGCTGTTAGTACCTATTGTAAATCATGTGTATAAACTCTGATATGCCCAGCATCTCAGAGTATGTATTTTCCACGTATCTCAGTGCACCCTGCAGCATTTGGTGTATGAAACATGCAGCAGAGAATCAATTTGCCTTTTATTGAATCAAGCCCTCAAAAAACAAACAGAAGTGGAGATCCATTGCAAAAGGACCTATAAAAAATCCATCAAAAAGCAAAGAATATGCAATGAATAAATTCATTCCAATAAATTGTGCCTGCAAAGACCAAATCAAACTCACTATTTTCTCAAAGGTAGAAGGAAATTTTAATAGTCTGTTTATGTAACGTTTTCTCCCAGTCCTCCTATTCATTTAAGGAAGACACTTGATGCAGTGTCAGCATAGTATTAGGAAGAAAGGAAAACACACAACTGTACAGATCATCAAGATACGGCAGCCAGCTCCACTACCTCAGCTCTGTCTATTTACCTTTTTGTTCTAATCTACTTTTTGTAAAGTTGCATCCCTACTCCTGTTGAGCACAGTTCTCATTTGGGCAGGCAGCTGGCAGCACAGCATTATTCATGATGAAATTGAAAATCATCACAGTGGAAAAGCTTGAGCTATGGTAAATGAAATACCAAACCTATATAAAGTGAGCATTGACATCTGTATTCAGGCGTCTCTTCTGTACCCTGCCTTACCATCTTGAGTTCACTAATATGGATGGAGTAATTTATGTAAAAGAAAAAAAGGGCAGATTAGATGATCTAATAGTCATTTTGATCCTGTTCTATAACCCACAAAAAAGTGGGTATGCTACCAGGTGAATTCACTGTTAGGAGCTATATTTTCCTCATTATCTAACAGGATTTAGCAGAGATGCTTTCCTTGAGACCGTGAAAGGCCCCCTTTGACACCAGATTGTTCTCTCAGAAAGCAAAGGATGAAAATCCTTAAAAATATTTACCCCTTAAATCTACACCTCTGAGAAAAAACCAACCAACCATATACACAACCTGGAAGAGGGTGCAGATTCATATTAGGGAGCAGGGACATCTTAAAGGACTCGCAATGCTGGCTAGTGAGATTTCAAGCCTGCTAGATTGCTAGTGAAATCCACTTGCTATTTTTCAAGAGATGAAGTAAGAAAGGCAGATGTGTGCAAAATTACCTGAGAAAAACTGCTTTTGGAGAGAAAGCAGCTCTTCTCAGAGCAGAATATAGAGCAAGTCAGTTTAGCCACAAATTGTCTGACAGTTCTGAGGTTATCAGAGGATAAGGAATTCTGGTGGGGACAAAAAAGGGTGGTTCATGGGCTTGCAGAATGTTAAAAGCAAACAAACAAGCAAAACCACACACATAAACCAAATTCATTCCTCAGTAGTTACAGACTGATTAAGAAAGAAACTCCTCTTGTACTTCAGGATGATGAATTGTGACATTAGTTTGTAAGTATATTTTCTAATCCCACTCTTCAATCAAGCTGAACTCACATCGTCAAGCTCTATTTTTGCCTCATATTTCTCTAAAGATGAAGACTTCAAATTCCTGGTTAATTATACAGAAGAATGAACTACAATTCAGTAAGAGAGCAATGAGCCTTGGTGACTGGGCACAAGCATAGCACTCTTCACTGGTGATAGCTGAGTACTCTGGTTGCTTTGAAAGGGTTACAGTCTCAGTGTTGTTTAATCTACAAGCAAAATAAAGGTCTACATTTCACTCACTACCAATTCATCTCCTACTCTTAGGGAAAGAGAGACTGTTAAGAGCGGAATATCTCTTAAGGTATAAATCCAGAATCTTCAAGTAACATGAATCAAAAGAAAATCTGTCCCAGCAGAAAAATTGTAATGACTGTTTTGCAAGTCTCTGTTAAAGGTCAGTGTGAGTCAAAGACTGCAGCGCAACAATGCTCAAACCTCACTGAAAAAGAATTTTAGACATCAGAAGTCACTGTACATGGCTGGGAAGACCTTGGCTGCAACAATTACTTATTTTCTACTTAACCTTACCAAGATGACATTTGCAAAGGACCCAAAATTTAGAACCAAGGCCAGGTACCACTAATTCTAATGAAAACTGTTATGAATTATATAAAGATCTTTGGTTTTCTTCTATTCAGAAGAAGATGCAGCCTTAGTGTCAAAAAAATCTATGAAAAGTCTTGGAACCAATATTTTGAGGATGCAGATCCTCTCTGCAGAAGGAAGATCGGGAAAAGAGGGTAGGGATTTTGCGCTATAACAAAGGGGGCACCTTGGCAAAAAGGTAAAGATCAGCCCTGCACCACAAAAAAACCTGAATACAAACTTTAAATTCTGCTGCCAGATTATGTGGGAGGATTGAGTAATTTGTAGGCAAACAGATTCGTCTGGGGAAAAGATGGTATTTTCTTGAAAAGTTTTTTCTTTGCTTGGTTCTCATTTTACTTATTTGATGGATTTGTAACCAAGCCAGGCAGGCCTGGATAGACCTATTTAGGGATCCCGCTGAGACAGCTGCTTGAGGGCCTAAATACATATAAAAGCCTTGATGACCCTGAGGAAAAGTGGCTGTAAACCCCTTAGAAGTGCGTGATATTCCCAATAGGATTCTCAGAAGCTGGTGACTACTACTCTGTAGGCTATGTATCTTCCATGGACATTCTTTGTGACATCTTCTTTGCCTGTCTCCCTATCTTTCACATCAAGGAACTTACATTTCCACCCTTCAGGCTATTAAACTAATTAAAATACATACTCTTCAAGATGGAAAGGCTGATGATCTGGCTTCTGTAAAGATGTTAAAAGAAAAATCACCTTTCCTTTGAGTCAGAATAAAATTAAATTATACACCAAGTAGATCAGATTAGAGAATACCTGTTTCTTAAAGTACCTTATCTATTCTCTTCTCACTGTATTCAGTCAAAGCAGATGAATTCACCAAATGCTGTTTATATCTGTGAGCCTCACTCTTGCATGGGGATCAAATTCTGATCCGGTAAATGTTTAGCTCATCCCAACAATGATATGTATAATCTTCATCAGACTCTAAAGCAAAGGTTTTAGCAAAATAAGCAAGTAAACTGTGATGGGTGTATAAGTGCATTAACGGCTCCTGCTAAATCTCAGTGATCCTCTTACAAGTACACAGGTTGTGATGGATCAGGAGTCGACAAGAAGCAATGCATAGCAGCTCATGAATAGCTCCTCCTGATGGCAAAACAGAAACAGTGTTTCCTGATGAGATCAGGGAAACTATTTTCAAAACTGGCTTAGCTGTTCAAGAGCTGCCATGGAGATGAAGTGGTCATGAGTAGAGTGAAGGCTCACATTCAAAGGAGCTCAGTGCTTCAGGACTCATCCAGAAAGGAACTCGAGAAGGCATCTACTCCTGTTCCCAGCCTGAAAGCAGTAACAGCTACACCTCCACACTACATGAGGACAACTTGGTTTTCAGAGAGAGGTAGCATATTTTATCTGATCACCTGGGAGAGTCAGAAGCAGTGGGAGAGCTTTCAGCCTCACACACCAGGGTGAAGGATACATACAAATTCACTGCTTTTTCAGGCTATATCTGCTGGTATTACAAAAGATAATGCCTCTCCCTGCAAATTGAACATACCCTGTATCATTAAAGAGTCACCATTATAACAGCAGGAGTTCTGTGCATGTCATATTTCTTACTATTCTGTTTTATTACATGTGTAGGGCTACTGCTTTGGGATGTGTTATAGTCTGGTGGAAACACTGAATGCAAAGATATTCTCATGCCACTGGAAAGAGTAAAACCAAGAATTTAACAGAAAAAATAGTTTCTCCTTCCTCTTTCAACAGGCAACTTCACCCTCTCAAGGAGTGAAAGTCTAGACAAGTATTGTATTGCCTCCTAGTTAAGGGGCAGCTCATAACCTCTCAGAGAACCTGTAAATTGAAATATTCACAACTAAATTACAGTTGCATCACGTTTACCATTTTTATCCTTGTCTGCCCCTGCCTCTGCATTTTTCTGGGATCACTTAGTTCTTTTAAACTTTCTGGTCAACTAGATAGGCCTTTAAGTAACACACAAAATAGAAGTAATAGATACAAAATAATTGGGACACAACTAGTTTAGTTCCCTTAACTATTGTTTTCTTACCATAGCTTTATAAGCTGTATATTTCTCATTCTAACACACTAAGCATGTTTGTTTGGAGACTGCTATTGAACTTTTTTAACTAATATCTGAAAACTAAATATATTTAATATTTTATGTAAGCATTTCTAAAAATACAATCTATGCTTAAGACCTGTTTTTTAAAGATATGTCAGTCAAAATAAGTTCAAATACATAATATTCCATCTTTATTCGCGCCCTATGCATTTATACGTAAAACCTCATTTACATATAAAAATGTCACAGTTTGTAAGTAAGTGTAGTGTTTTCTGGTGGTAAACATCTAACTTGATAACATTTGCTATGCATATATTTAAGACCTTTCAGAACTACAAACAAAACCTTTACTGCAGTGAAAAACTTTCAGGAACACCAAACTTTCAACTCTCAATCACCCAATTTGAACACCACTTGAAAATGCAGTGGGTGGCTCCATATTTTGCACTGAAGAAGACGTAGTATCATAAATTGCCAGAATAAAGAAAATTGTTTGTAGCAGCGTGTATTTATTAGAAGTCAGACACCTGAAGTGGATGAGAGGTTAAGAATATTGGTATCTCCGACAGGGACAAATTAATGAACAGTGAAGGGTGTTTAAGTATAACTTATCTGCTGCCTCTGCACACTGTCACATGATTACCAGCTCCACATCTGCTGGATGTTCACATACTACTCAATTTATACATAGACCATACTCACAACTGGTGCTTGTGTTTGTGTTTGATTTTTCTTTCTCTGTAATAGGAAAACATGCAACTTTAATAACAGCGACTTTTATAATAGGAATTTTTTTCCTCTGTAATGGGAAAAAAAGATTAAAAATGTAGGAAGAGAGAAGAAACTCAGCACATGAAAGACAAAAAGATGGGAGAAAAAAGATAAGTACTAGAAATTTCATATTCTGAGAAGTCATGAGAATCTGATATTAGCCCAGAGGTGAATGACACCACCTCAAGACTACCTTCTTCATCACTAATATCTTGCACCTTGTATAAGCCTTGTTTTAAGTACAAGGAAATTCAGATAATCATAATATAATTTTGAGTGGTGAGGATGCAAAATAAGTTTTGGATTTTCTCAGCTACCACTTCATTTGAATCTATCTAGCCTATGTGTGTATATCCTAACATCATAGGTATTAACAAGAACACTTCTCCTTAGCGGCTTACTTTAGTGTAAAATTTATTTGAATGCCAGTGCAAAATTTGTTTGAATTTCTGAAAATGTGAGAAGTGAAACAGTTCAAAGCTATGTACTTGTAATAATGAGCATCTGAACCAGTGAAACATCTATGCTATATGATTCATCAACCTGAATCCAAGAAAATAGTCAAAAGTTAACCTTAACTTTTAAGAAGTAACTTACAGAGACCTCTGCAATGATATGGAATAGTACCAGGCTCCTGTGAAGGCTGAAGAACTTCAGTACACTATTAGCCATGATAGCAGCCTATTCCAACCTGCCTCAAAGCTCAAAATCATCTCATAATATAGCACTAGCATTTCTGCAGACAAACCAAGCAGGCAACTCTAGATAAACATTTTCACTGGAACAAAAACATTTTCTGCAAATAATTACATGTTCCTCAAAACAGTTTGTTCATTAGAAGGCATAAACATTGCAGTATTTTCTCTTGAAGAAAGTGTTTCATACAGTTCTATTTGAAGTCCTCTCTATATCCTGCCTGCAGGGTGGAAGCCCATAGTGCTAAGGAGTCATGTCAGATGTCCAGTGTCATGCAGCTTACACTTAAATAAACCAAGCCTTGGGACAATTTAAAACTACAGAGCAGCTGATGTGATGAGGAAAAAAAAGCTGAATTATTCTGACTGTAAGGCAGAAATATGTTAACCTGTCATAGAGAGTAGCTGAAAGAATATTTGATCCTTCCTGGTTTCTTTTGGAGCACCTTCATTCATTTGATATCTAGGTGCCAACTATGATCACCTCTATTAGCATGAGCAAAATTAACTCTCCAGAAACCCCAATACACAGACTAGCAGACTTGTCACTTTATTACTTCTTTTTAAAAAAAAATCTCTTATAAAATATATCTTAATAGCAACCACGAACAAGGCACACCTTCCTTCAGTAAAAGCTGTGGTCAGATACTCTCATAAAAGCAGTGCTCTCTACTAGCCCTAAAGTAAGAGAATATATGAACAAAGTAAAAATCAAGTAGCAAGATGCAATGATGCAGTAGTGTTATTTTACTGGCTAGATCATTCATTTATAATGTATGCAAGCTCTTCAACTGCAGAGATACTTCCCAACTGCTTCTGTTTGCTGCCTTATTTGATTCAGAAGGTGCTCATGACGTGGTCCCTGGGGCTGTGGCAAGGAGATCACTTCAGGGTCTGCCATGGACACAGCTCATATGGTATACTAAGTTCTGTGCTAGCCCAAAGGAACAGAAAATGGGCAGCAAACATCAGGTATACAACCAGATAAAGAGTCTCGCCTACAGAGCTGTATGGGGAATGTATACAGCTTTGCACATAACTTTTCTATCTACCCTCCCCATTCCTGCTTTGCAACTATTTTAAATTCTGTATTGGACCAGTTTGATTTAAGCTTAGGTCAACCCAAGTCACTGGAGTCTTTTGCATGGTCCTCCCCAGTCTTCATGCAGGACACAGAAGAGCAGAAGGGCTGGTGGCAATAAGGGAGCAAGAAAAGCACTGCCTGCTCTAGGCTGCCTGCAAACAGTGATAAACAATGACCTTCAGATTAAATACTGAGTTATATTGCAGAATTAACAAAGGGCTTATTTAGACGAGCTCTCATTTCCTTATATTATACCACAATTTCCTTTTGTAGGCCTACACTGCCTTGTCTCCGGCTCTACAAAGCAAGTCTGACCTGCACTGGTTAAGATCTATCTATCTTATGCACTTGAACTTTGTGAGGACTGTGCAACCTGGAAAGCCAGAATTTTTTCTACCTGCAGTAACTCTATCAATAAGCTCTGCTTTTTCTTTCCTATGAATGAGATTACAAAGACTCTGTGGCATGACTTAAAATTATTTTACCATTTTCTTTACATAAGTTTTGTAAGAAAATAGGAGATAATCAAATGCCCAAACTATCTTAGGGAAGTAATTTTAAGAGGGTAATACAAAAAAGTTCCCTTTATTCATTTGTGAGGCATTAATATTACTTGAAAATCAGGATAAAACAAGTGTATCAGACTCTTAGTAAAGACCTGAAATCTGCCTTTACCATGCTGTTGTGGTTTAAGCTCAGCCTTAAATAACGCAGTCGCTCTCTCACTCCCCCCCTTTCCTTCCCTTCCCCACTCGCAGGGAAGATTCCCACAGGTTGAGATAAGAACAGCCCATTAACTAAGGTATAACACAAACCGCTGCTGCTACCACCAATAATAACAATGATAAGGGAAATAACAAGGGAAGAGAATACAACCGCTCACCACCCATCAACCAATAATACCCAGCCCGACCCCAGCAGTGATCTAGCCCTTCCAGGTAGCTGCCCCCAGTTTATATACTGGGCATGATGTGCTGTGGTATGGAATACCTCTTTGGCTAGTTTGGGTCAGGTGTCCTGTCTCTGCTTCCTCCCTGCTTCCCCTCCTCCCTGGCAGAGCATGAGACTCAGAGAGTCCTTGGTCAGAGTAATCATTCCTGAGCAACAACTAAAAACATCGGTGTTATCAGCACTGTTCCCAGGGCGAAAGTCAGCAACACTGCACTGCACCAGCTACTAAGAAGGAGAAAAATGACTGCTACTGCTGAACCCAGGACACATGCTTTTACCAAACTTTTCTTAGGTATGTGCTTAACTTAGGCAGGCATGGATACAATAGGGAATATTTCTCAACGATTATGTGTTAGCTGTAGTATTCTGAATTTGAAATCATATGTTCTTAAAACTGTTTCCTATTTCTTAAGTAACAAAGACCAAGTACAACTTTCCACAGAAAACTGACCCTCTTTAAATAGCTGTAGTGCATCCTCATCTTGTAGTCCCTGCCTGGCCTACTGCCCCAGCCACAAACTGCCCAAAATTAAACAAGCTTTACCCCTAAGAGGTCATCTTTGAACTTTGCCCACTGAAGGTAAAATGCTACCCAACTCCTCACATAGGTGCTACAGAGCTAGAACAGTTTCCTGGTTTAGGTTAGACTTTATCTAGCTTAGCTTAGATGTTTAAAATGAAGTCATTCACATTTGGGGGTCAAATATTTGATATTCATCTGATAAAACATAGGTGGTTACTTTAGTATGAGAAGTATCATTTTCTTGAGTTACCTTCTCCTCTTTACTGACTGTTAAAGGGCCTAAGAGAAATAGCTCACATTCAGTAGTCTCCTAGACATCAAAAATTAAACAAAATGGATCCCACTTCTACTCCTTACATTCTTTTGAAGCTGTAGAGCAAACCCACACAAGATTCACCAAGATTTCAGCTTTACTACACTGGAATTCAGGGTGTTACAATATGCAAGAGCAAATCAACATCTCAAGGGGCTCCCGTACTATTGCTATACACAATAAACAAAAAAAAAAAATTGAAATTTCAAAAGCACTCGTCTTGCATTTCTTTTTTATCTATTCTGCACAATGTCCATCTATGGCCAGGATACTTCAGGAAACCAATAAGCACTCATTTTTCTAAGGATTATGTAAAATGAGAGGAAAATCACAACTTCCAAGCAGTTTGATTTTTAAACTCCCTATAATCTCTTATGCAATACCTGATGTATTTGACTTTTACTATCCACATAGGCTTGTTTGAAGCCATTTCTTAAAACAATTTGATGTCATTGCTAAGCTTTCAGATCTTGAAATAACGCAAAGCAAACTAAGAAATATTATATACCCCATGAGAGCAAAAGAGTTATTTGCATGCTTACTCAAAATTTATTATTTAATATTCTAATGTACATGTAAATATAGAGCACCAAGCTAGTCACATGAAAAAACATGGAACTGGCCCCATTATAAGGCTTTGAATAATTAATAAAACTACAACTGAATATCTTTTTATTAGAGGTAGACTAAAATAATGATTATTTATTATGTTAGGAAAAAATCTTTAAGGAAAATGAAGTTCTTTTCTGAAGAAAGTGACAGTAGTACTGTCAGCTGCAGCAATAACTTCATAACTGCAGAAATCACCCCAGCAACACTGATAATCTATCCCAGCAATGTTTCCGATAAAATACTTCTGAGATTAACAGAGATACTTCTGATAAAATTTCTGAGATTAACAGAGATTAACACATTCACCAGATCAGTGTTATCCTTGGCCTAAGCATGTGACAGTAAAAGCGTAGTTTTATATATCTATAACCAAGGCATACCAATTATGGTCTGACTTTAGATTTCCTGGAATGACTAACTGAGGGAAATGAGATAAAACAATTCTGTTGCAACAGAGTTCTTGAAGATGTTAGATTTTCAGTTTGAAGATGATTCTGAAGTTGTTATATCATCAAAACAGAGCTGAAGCCAATAACGGATTTACCTATCTATTTGCAGCAAACTGTATATTTCTTGACCTGCCATATGAATTATTATTTCAAAGGTGTTGCTACCTGCCCAGATCCTATGCAAAATAGATAATTTTCTGTCCATCTCAATGTGTCAAGCACTGTGCTGTGAAACACAAACACACGTTTCCTCCTTTGCACACATCTTTCTGTCCACCTAGAAATTACACTAATGCAGTGCCCGAAGGAGTTTATGAGAGGAGTTTGAGTGTTTACCTGGTTGGTCAGTACAGTAGCAGAAGCCTTGTCCACATTGCCACGTGTTCAGAAAACCATAAGCAAATGTTCAGTACATAAATATAAATCTGCTCCAAAGTGCATATGCATAAAATCTTCCCTTCCTGGGATGCCTGCCTATGCACTGAGAAGACAATGTGCATTTGGATGTGATACATCTGATATGGTTTTTTTTGTGTGTCAGACTTTCTGCACATGCCCAGGTCAACTGAATGGCACATACACGGTTACTGTTATCTCAGATAAAACAGACTCAATCTTCAAAGGACTAGCATATGCTCTTGTGTTTATGGCACCTACGTATTTTCTGTTCTCTAAATGTTAAAATGGACCTCAGCATAATTTTGAACTGTTTAAAGTTATAGAATGAATTATGCTGCTTAAAATTGCTAAGGATCTCATCCTTTCTGTTCTGGAAGGGCAAAAATGGACCATGGACTTTTTTTCTCTAGGAAGTCCATACAATACCTTTTCAGTCTGGTTCTGGTGATAATATCTGCTGCTGAGCTGGTGAAGGTACAAGGCAAAATCCCTCCTTAAATATTAAGCTCCAAAATATGCATTTTGTAATTTTAATTAAGTTCATTTTGTAATTTTAACTAAGTTCATTTTCACTAAATATCAGATAAAGAAAACAAACGGAAACGTGAGTTTACATAAGACACATACATTGTGAGGAAGCTTGTGAATTAAGAGGAAGAAGCCAGAAACTGTTTAGTCCAAAAGAGAAAGCTTTTTTATGAAAATAAAAAAGAATAAACAATTTGGAAAACATTATATCTTTAGTGTTGTTTCCCCCCATTGAAGAGTGACACTATTAAATAATATCTACAGATTGCCTATAGGAAAAAATCATTCTATAATATTTGAATTGTTAGTAAGGAAGATTAAAAGAAAGAAGATGTAAGCAATCTTGTACCTTTACTGAAGAAAAAGAAGGTGCACTCAGCTTTCAACTCAGTCTCTCCTGGATTTTTGAGGAAATCAAAAAACACCACTTGAGTAAATTGACTTGATCTGTGGTATTCAAACCCTACCAGTACGAGGTGCTGAAGTATATGTCCCATGATTGAAAATTAAGTATGCAAGTCCTAGATACTTAAAGTATACTTGACAGTGGAAGATAAGCACCACTGACTGCTTCAAAAATAAAACTGAAAAAATTCATTAGGGAAAGCTAATATTCAGAATGTAGGCAAAATGGCTGCATATGTTTGTTTCAGTGGATTTGAACTCTTAGAAAGGTGTTTACTGATACTGAATTTCAACTTAGTAAAGTCAAAGATTATGTCTTTCAGGTTTTTGATGACTGATTCTTTTCTCACACTTTTAAAACACCTTCTTTAGCAACTGGTGCATGCCTTTCCTTAGCACTTGAGTGTGACTACCTTTGAATCACCAGATTAAATTAGTGGCACCATGTTACCTAAAGAGCAATGTTAAATCAGATGAAGAGGATGAGAGGGAGCACAAGGTGGTTTACTGTGAAAACAGATTACATTAATTTATATACAACTGCTTCTTCTCCAGAGTAAGGCACTGTTCTACAAGTACTTGAAGACCACTAAAACCATTTGGGGGGAAAGAGGTATTTTAACACACAGTGGGGAAAAAAAAAAAATTTAGATGTTAGTATTAAATCAGCAAGAAGCGCATTTATGCACATTTCCAGAAAAAGCACCCTGCATTCAACCATAGAATGATCTGGCAAAAGAAGAAATACAGATCTCATTTTCTGGGAAGTTTAAAATAGAGGTCAGTAACATTTCAAGAATACAGTAATAATACAGCAATTCCCTACTGAAATGCAGGCAATGACCTTGTGTTTCCAGAAAACAAGCATGAGAGATCCTCCTGCCCTTGCAGCCACAGTAACACTACTGTGTGCGATGGGACTGTCTTCTACTAGTGTTGCGTGACCAAGGTGGGAATACCAGAGATTATTGCAAGTCATACTTTGCTCCCCTTTACACTCCTTCCAGTGATAGTGGTGCCCAAAATGGCATTTACTGATTTCTTCTGTTCCATCCCCACTTGGGGATGTCTTAACACCCTGCTTTTGTAAAGAGAGAAAAGGATCTTTACTTACAGCCTTGCACATCAACACAGCAAAAGACAGCACAATGCTTCATCACAGTAGGTAATGGCATACATTAATATTAATTCCAGGAGCAAACCATGCCATTTTACAATCTTTTTTATTAAAAATGCAATTACTGTTGCACAGATGGCCTAGATACAGTCCCCCATAATGGTATGACATGCAAGGCAGTCAGATGAGTGTTCAAGATTGTTACTTGTCTTCTAATGTCTTGTCAGCCAACTGAAAATTACAATACGTGAGCTAATAGCTGCTTCAGATCTCATGTATGCCCCAGTTGTCTCAGAAGATAATAAATGATGTGGTAGCCATTTGACATTCTACTTGAAAAAGCACTAGTCTTTTAACAGTTTCAATAATTGAGATTAATGGGACAAATTTTAACATTTATTAATAGTTGCTTTGTTCAAAACTGTAAACTTGGTGTTCTCTGCTGACCATAGAAGTAAAGGCTATTAGAATGTTATTTATTTATTCCATTTCTTTTTTCCCTGTAAGTCCAAAGTGCTTTCGTATAAAGAACATGAAGTTCAATGTACTTATTCTGTAACTGCAAAATTAAAACTATCCAACTTTATGCTGGGTAATCTTGAAGCAAACAATTTTACCTACTATACTACTTTATTCATAAAGAGGTTAATAGCTCAAAAAATATTGCACTAGTTCTGTCATGGTGCTTTGGAGTGCATGAACAAATATGTGCACTGCTCAGCTACAAAACAGAAGTGACAATTTGGCTGTTGGACTCATCGCATATGGTCAGGCAGAGCAGATGTGCTGTGCACTGAAGTTACCAACCCAGCAGGAATTTTCTTGTGCTTGGGATGCAGAACTAAGAAGAAACTAAGTTTGCAAGTGCATCGAGATATGACTACTAGAGCCCCTGACTGCAACAACTTGCTTACAGAACTGGGACGTAGTGTGAAACTTCCAGCTTGCATTGTGGTTCCCAGTCATGCTCTCCTAAGTTATTTTTCCAGGAGTATTTTAGACCATCCACTGCAATAGAATTACTCTGTTCATTGTTTCATCAGCATTGTTGATTGGCTGTTTCGTCTGATGAAACTGCCTTGTTTCATCATCAGGTTTTGAATCTTTCAAAATATCCTCTAAGATGATGAAAATTATGGGAAGAACAATTTGAGAAATGCTATCTGAGCATACTGGTAGGTGCTTTCCCAGGATCAGTTTATTTCCAAACTGGGGTTCTACTCTTTTTAATGTCCCTTGTCAAGCCATCATAAAATTATAATTCTAAATTGCTTGTCTCTCACCTTTCTCCCTGCCACATACACATCACCATCTCATACACATAGAGCTGTATAACCCAGCCAGTATTTACTAATTACTCTCCAAGACTGTCCTTGGAAAAGCTAATAGATCGTGCTGGGTTTAAATTTTGGTTTTATCAACATAGGTTTTTGACACACAAAAGAAATATTATTTTTCTAAATATGTGAAGTCATTGACATAACATAGAAAATACAAAAGGACCTTAAGAGGTTAAAACATCCTGTGAAGAAAGAAAAGTGAAAATCGATTTAGAAAATGCAGAGAAAAATAGAAGGCCTGGTGGAAAATAACCTAACAGAAGTTTCAACAATACACTGCTGACACTTGCTACTTAACCAGTGCCTGTCATGGAAGGAGCTCCTTGACTGTATGGGTGGTGAGGCACTGGAATGGGTTGCCCAAGGAAATTGTGAGTGCTCCACCCCTGGAAGTGTTCAAGGCCAGTTTGGACGAAGCCTTTGGTGGCATGGTTTAGTGTGGGGTGTCCCTGCTTATGGCAGGGGGGTTGGAACTAGATGATCTTAAGGTCCTTTCCAACCCTAACTACTCTATGATTCTATGTTGGGAATAATGATTCCATTCTACACCTGAGGTAGCAAATATCTCAAAAATTTCATGTGAGTTGGTTAAGACAAAACAAGGAGCAAAATAAAATGCAGGTAGAGGAAGAAGGCAGGCTCTCTGTGGTGTTACATGCCTGGTCACAGAATGAAGGCAAATGTCAGACGAAGGACAGAAACCATTTTAGTTGTGGTGGGATTCTTCCACCTATGTCTCTCAAAATTGTTCCCAATAGTAATCAAACAGCTATTTTATTTTGTTATTTCTTTTTTCTCGTTTTGGATCAGTTTGTAACAGACTCTGTTCCCATGCAATGGAATAGAAGCAGAAATCTCTCATTACCACCTTAATGACAATTTTGGCTCTCTGCATTTACATTCTCCAGGGTCCAAAGAAGAAAACCAGTGATGCAAATAAACACACCTTCAACCTCCCTGGAGATGACAAGAAACCTGCTGGCTTAGACTATAAAAGGTTTTAATTCTACTCTGTTATTGTGTTTGCTTAGAAAAACCACAAAAGCCCACATCTTTTAAAAGATCTCAAATATTTTTCTTCTTTTTTTGTTTGGTTGGTTTTGGGTTTATTGTGGTTTGTTTGGTTGTTTTTTATTTTGGTGGTGTTGATGTTTTGTTATTGTTGGTTAGTTTGGTTTTGTTGATTTTTTTATTTATTTTGTTGTGTTTTTTGCAAGAGGGGGGTATGTTTTCTTTATGGACTCACTCCTTTTTCTTCTTTCTGGGCTTTTTCTGTCATGGCTTCTATACATCCCTCCATTCTAAAGAGAATCTAAGTAGGTATTAATATTATGTATATAAAAGACCTTCAATAAAACAGAGAAAAAGCATACACTTAGAATTTTGCTGAAGCAATAAACAGTCCCAGGCTATGTGGGCAAGCAACCCGAATTCTCTGTGGACTATGTGTTCACTTAGGCTATGGCTACTTAAATCAAAGCTCCATTTTAAGAAGCACTGAACTCTGGTGCATGGAGAAAAAGGACTTATTCACTGCTTCCCTCAATTGTTAATAATTATTGTCATTCCAAGCAAATTCCCAATTAGAGTGAGCTAAATGTTCATCCTTTCCCTTCATAGTTTCCTAAATGAGAATCTCTGAGCCTAAATAAACATTAGTATTTAGTTTCACTTAAATACAGAAGAGATTCAGTGTTCACTTTTAAAAATATTCCTAGACTGCTGTACAAGTAAGTCATACCTGATCTTTGTCTGGCTGTTACATTGACCTGGAGCAGCTAAGTGTTTTAAAAGAGGAAAATATCTCTATTCCTTGGGTTCTTGTTTTATCTCTTTTTTTAACAAACTGTCACAGGCAGAACGTGGTGAGCTTTAAAACTGATTATATAACTCACAGAAAGATCCATTCTTTCCTTAGTCATCAGTAACACTATTAAGTGAGCAGCTGCAATCCACACACCCTTTTTTTTGCTTTTATCATGAAAACAGAATGAAATTTATCAGTTATCAAATACAATGCCTTCCCTGTATGAATAAATTACCTTGTGGTTATAACTTACAAAATGTTCCCATCTCTATTCATACCAAATGCATCAAGTCATTTGGATGACAGAACGCTACAGAAATTGTCTGAACTGTCAGGAAGCTGCAATGACTTATCATATAAGAACTATTCCAATTTTTACTAACTCACAACAGTAGCAAAGAGGGGGAAAAAAAGAAGTCTTTCCAGAGTATTGGTCCTACATAGCTCAGAGTGATTCTTCATTGAAGAAATTATGTTGGTTCTTTCTAAGGAATCAATGATTTACATTTTAATAACACTTGACAGTGAAGTCATTTCTTTCAAACAAACCTCCCCTTCCAAAAAGCATTGTATGAACTTTGTAAGTATCAATATCTTTATTGTAACGCAAATGAATTCACAGTAACAAATATTTTTCCTTAGGTTTCTCACTCAGGTAATGTTATCCACCATGAAATGATGTAAAACCTGAACCATTAAAGTCACACCTGATTTTAAAATTGCTTTTGCTGGACTCTGACAGACAGTACTCCAGCTGACAGGTGCTCCACAGATGAGGGAATATATACAGACCTTACTGATAGAGCTGGAAACTAGAAGAGGACTCCAACCTGATTTTTATGATCCTGCAGGTGCAATCTGCTCAAAGTAACTTTACATAACTGTAAAGAATGTCTCAATCTATTAAAAAAATACATAAAAACTTTTTTCCCCTGTCCATTTTAGTGATTAAAAGGCCAGTTCAAGGTTTAAGTTTTCATAAAAAGAGCATGTTTTTTCAAAAAACTTGTTTCATAAAATAAAATTGTAGCTTCTTAAATCAGTAAAAGAAGGTTAAAAATAATCTGGGTTTTGGTTTGGTTTTTCTTTCTTGTTTCTTCTTTTTTCTTCTGAAGACAGCAACTTCTCCCTTAACTGCAAAAACTTCAAGCAGTTTTCACTTGAGCTGAGTCAACACAGATTGAGCTGAAGCATCTGGTCCTGTGAAAGCTGCTGTGAGAGTTTGCAGAATTTTAAATCCTATTTCAGGAGCATCGTGGTGACACTGTAATTATCACACTGCACTATTAAACAGGCTCAAGCTCCATTTTAAACACACAGAGCTTACACTCCAGCATAGCCCAGGAACAGTAAACTGGGCCTGGCTGGTGGCCGAGCTAGTCCAGTAGTCTTAACAGCAGTATCCTCAGATCTCTTCAGAGGAAGACAAAGGAGACCCTAAAATAGGCAATTATTAAGTTACCTGGTTTGGGGGGGGGAATCTTTCCAATTCCCCAGTAATAATTACAGTTTTGGTTATATCTCAAAATGTTGAGATGCTGAATTTTTCAGAAACCCAGAGGTAGATCCTCAGTGTGCAGGCTGGTGTCACACCACTGAAGACAATCCAATGGCCATGGCTGAGGAACCATTCCAATAACCGGTGCTTCTTTTTAATCCCTGTTCTATGTCTAATGCTTTATACACCACATAAACCTTTTAACCCTAACTCTCTTCTTCACTGATATCCACTGGCATTGTAAATCTACAGGCATTTCTTGCAGTAAAGATATTTAATCTGTGTCATCTAGCTGTACTTCTTTAGTTTGCTTGCTGCTACATCTCTGAGAAATCAGAGACTTAATTTACCTTTTACAACCCTTTTTTTTTTTCTTTACTATCCATCTCTTTCCTAAGCTGAATGGTCACAATCTTTCAAATCGTTTTCTCTTTTCAAGACTTCGCTTCTTCTACTATTCCAATTTGTTTAAAAATGTTTTATCTTTGATCTTCTGACATATTCTTAACAGTGGAAAAGAAAAATAGACCAATAGCAGAATAATATTAATCTACAGATTGTTCCCAGGAAAAAAAAATAAAGAAAATAAATAAAAGGCTTTACTGATTGACCTCACATGCAACAAGGTCCCACATGCTTCCTCTTTCGGGCTTCACATAAGGAAGTTGGCACTGAAAGTGAAGTGCTACTGTGGAGGAAGTACAGGACCTCTGTAGACCTTTGTGTGGGACTAGGTGACTGAAAAGCAAGTTCCAACCTTGTTGAATTCATTCTACACCAAGCACAGTCTTTGCATGTTACTCATGAACGTTAAAATAGAAAAACCATCAAAATGTGTTAAAAGTTAGAACAAGTGCACTCCAATGCCTTTGACCTTGTGATCCATGACATATATCACTAGTAATAAAATTATAAGATGTGCTCATTCTGCCTGTAATTTCCTAAGTAACATCTTGAAGCACACAGCATTATCTTTTTGACATGAACTTACAACATGACCTTCATCCTCTTAATGTAGTCCCTAGGAATTTTCTAAGAAAGTCAGCGGACAACATAGAGTTGATAGCAGAAGGAACAGTATGTGACCTTTGCATTGTTATTAATAAACAAGCAACATGCTGCCATTTCCTTAGCATAGCACATTGAAAAAGAAAAGACCTTTCTGTGTCATACATTGCCCTTTCCAAAGCCAGGGTCTTTGTTCCTTCCTTCTTCACTCCTTTTCAAGAAGGTGACATACATCTGTTTAATTCCATCTTGAATCAATTTAATTCTACCTTAGTCTGATCCAGAGAAAGATCAAAAATATGTGTGGCTGTGCTGCTGTTGCACCAATTATTGTAAAACTCTTTGATTTGACAAGCACAATTAATTTTTTCCTTTTACTCTAACATTTTTCTTAAGTGATGCTCTCCTCAGTAATCATGCAATTAACTTAAAGAGTGTTTCTCCTGCATCAACCTTAACCCTGTCCTCTTTGATCAGACATTATCCAAACCAAAAACAAGACAGCTGAAAATACTTCCAGAGGATCACAGACAACATACAAAATTGTGCTTTACAAGATGACAGACAAAACTATAATGGGTCTGGTCTTCCTGTGTATAGTTGGCTCAACTAACAGGAAGGAGGTAAAGTGAGGCATTGCCTGGACTTCTGCTACTCTAGTGTGTGGTTTATCTATGAGCAAACAGGAACACATTGCTCTGATAGTGGAAAAACAAGATGGAAAACTCCCTTCATTTCCTCCCATTCACTGAGGTTTCAGATGTAGGACCTTAGAAAGAAAAAGAGGTTCTGGAATGCCAAACCATGTGAAAGAAAAGCTTTCCTATTAAATGTCTTCGTTTGTTTTCTAATGGACAGGAGTTAAAATATTGAACCAGGTTGGCCAGATTGGTTAGTGGCATCCTTGGAAATGTTCAACACTTAACACTGAGTAACCTCATTTAGTTGGGCCCACACTGAGCAGGAGCTGAACTAGATGAACTCCAGAAACCTTTTCCAACCTAAATTGCCCCATGATTCTGTAATACATATGAGAAATTCTTCATTTTGGGTATACTGAATGGCAAGGTAGGTTTTTGATCAAATCCACTTCACGTTTTCTTCCTAGAGGGAAGCAGGTATCAGTGATCTACATATTGTGCTTACAGAAGAGAAGGCCTCAGATCAAAGGCACACGATCTATAGACCATTCAAGGCTACTGTCAAAATGGTTTTTGTATCTTGAACACACCCCCACACCCCTTGCTTAAGGGAAAATGTGAGAACGCATAAACTACCCCTTGTTTTCAGATTTTGGCAATCACAATCTTTCTTAAATTTCAGAATGCCATCTTCTTAATCGCCATAGAGTTTCTTTTGTATTTCCCATTGGAAGTATCTAAGCAGCTGACCATCTTTCATGTTGTATCAACTTAATTCAAATTTCAAGGAATTAAGGCACCAAAGAAACTTGTTTTTAATGTGACCAGGCCTGTCTAAACATTCATTGGTGACAGATAGACAGTAGTTACAAAACCTGTTGCAACATGAGCCTGCCTGCATAACAAAATGTAAACAGTATGAGTTGTCATTAATCACTTTTCATGCAAGTGGCAATGTCACTTAGACACAGGCTACATTCCTGGCAAATGCTATCACTATGGAGCTTTAAAAAGTGGAGCGAGGAGCCTTTTAGTCAAGCAAATACCACCCCCTAAATCTGTTTATAACAAGGACTGATTTTCTCCCCTGTGTTTCTCGTCAGAGCGAACATTAGTGGGAAGAAATTACAGTACTCTGCAGATGCTTCCTCCCTACCAAAATGAAGGCATTTAGGGGAAAAAAAAAAAGAAAAAAAGAAAAAAAATAGAAGTTGCCTATTAAGGCATTTATTTTCCTTTAGCAGTTGGGTAAATGATGGAAAAGGAATTATATAACAGAGAATCCACCAAACAAGAACAGGTATATTCTCAGTCTGATACTCTAATGAAGACCTTAAAAAAAAGTGCATGTATGCACATGTCTCTGTTTCCATAAGTTTAATGTTGTGCTTTTAATTAGATTCTTTGTGATAACACAGTCAAAACTGATTTAAATAATTTTAGACAAAAAGCTTCCTGGATATGTGTGTTGTAGCTTAAAGTGATGAATAGGTTCATTTACCCAGCAGATAAATGTGAAAGGAACTTAGATGGGCTTGTTTTTCCTAGAAATGACTGCAGAAAAATGGTTATTTGACAAGTCCTTTATCAGTTTTCTATGATACAAAATCTCAAAGATGACTTATTAAATACGGGTATGTTCTAAGGAGTGAGGTCGGAGGAAATGTGATAAAGCTTATAGAGTTTTATCAATGAGCTTATAGGAAAATGCTACTCTAAAAACCCTGTAAGATGTATCAAACAAGATGAAAAGGCAATAAATATGCTGAATTTAATAAAGTATGCTTCTTTCAAGCCAAAAAAAAAACAAACCCCTGCTTTGATTTCTAGGCTGGCTTTTCAGTTATGAGTGTGGGTAGACAGATCAGCCAAAAATACAGGAGTTTATCAAGTCTTGGAAAAAAAAAAGAAAACAAACCATAAGGAACCATAAAATCACTTACAATGTTCTTTAAAATTCCCTTCGGGGTTCTTCAGTCAAAACTCTAATTTGAGGCAAAAACTTAGATTTCAATAAATCAAACCAGGTTTGTTTTATGGGGTTTGTGCAGAATGTCTTCTAGTAAATTTGTGTTTCCGCTGAGGTTAGTGATATCCAAAAGGAAGAGGGGAATGACAGAAAGGGAGGCAGGCTATAGGCAGAGTGTACAAGAGGGAAATACCTATGGTACTTTTATCAACTCCTTACTTTAAATAATTTTAAAACTATGGAAAAGCATCCATTTTTATAGCAGGGTACTGTCCCAGTAGAAAAACCCAAAACAAACCAAACTAAACCAGAGCAAACCAAAAAACCTAACTAGAGAGAGATTATTCACAGCATTAGCTATGAAGGCAGCATGCAGACACTTTGCTTAGTATGGACAAAGATAAAGCAATCCCTTGCCTGTGCCCTAAGCAGTGTCTGGTAACTCAAGGAGAATTGCAATTTAAAAGAGCTACTAAACCAAGTAATTTGGTTATAACTTAAGCATGATTTCCAGAAAGATAATATTTCTAGATTTGAAGACATAAGGATAGAGAATATAATTCTCAATAATTTGCTCCAGTGACTATTTGTTCAAGTGGCTGTCAGTCACTTTCACCATCCAAAAGCTGATGCTTAGTGTCTAATTTGAATTTGTAAAGTTCCAGCTCAGACATTAGTTTCTGTCATCCCTTCTCTGGCTAAAGTAAACAACTTAATTTCTGACATTTTCTTTTAGCTCTTGTAGACTATAATCAAGGGATATTACAGAAGCTTGAGCTCGCCACGTCTCTTTCTAAAAGGTATCTTCTATAACCTTAAAATCCTTTTCTGTGTTTTTCCCTTGCATTTTCTCCTTTTGCTCAAGTCTCTTAGGAAAACAGTGGCATCATATGCTCTGCTATGGTAATAGCTATCAGACCTATTTTGGTTTACCGACAACAGTTAGTTACACTAACATGCTCAAAGACTGAATGCAGTCTTTTCGGCAAAGTCTCATCCTGGTACCCATGCTGAGGTGTTCACTCAGCATAATTCCCAAGTCTTGCTGAAAGTCGCTGCTTTCCTGCACACAGACTTCCTTTTTGTAAACATGGTCTCCATCCCTCATTCCAGTGCGCAATAACTTGAGGGGACACACCTTCTCAAATAATCCAAGCCATGCCCTGTGAGCACTCTTCCTAGAAGATGCAGCTCTCCAGTAATGATATCATTCTTTTTGTTTGTTTTAAATCAGTAATGACTTTTAATTTTAATCTTGGCAGTTTATGGGGAAAAAAAAAAAAAAGCAAGCGACTTCTCAGGTCTTAAAAACCCCAAAACTAGAATGACATATGGGAATAAATCAATAGTATTTGTAATCCCTTCAAATGAAATTAAAGCTGTTGGATGGATTTATTTTTCCTTAAAACTGTGTTGACTGACATTAATTTACTTCCTACCCTTTGAGACATTAATAATTACATCCAATGTCAACTTTTCAGTTATTTTGCTCAGGACTGATGTCAGTTTGTGGTTATCCATATCAGACAAGCTATCTTTCACTAATGCTGGAGAATTGTTGCGCAGTGATGATTTTCTCAGATTGTAATATTTTTCTGATATTTATTAAAAATTAGCACTAGGGTGGCAGATATCTTTCCAATCAGCTACTTACAAGTTTTGCTGATTTATAATTGCTTATCCCTAGTGGGTGTTGTTTAACATCCTAATTGTTTATGAACCAGGATCAGAATGACTAAATTATTCTCATGGAATAGGAATACATTATCCTATTATTTTCCAAATACAGAAAATAATATATCTTGAACAGTTTTATTTCTCCTGAGTCATACTAACAATTTTATATTTTCTATTCCATATTGAACTGACACCTTTGCCAACATTTCTTTCGTTCTTAATCTATTGGAAAGGCAAATAAAAGATCCTATTGCTGCTAGTTCTGTCAAGCATAGATTTTACCTGACAACTTCTTATTGGAATTCTTCTGCTTTTTCTTGTAATGAGCACATTTAGGTTATGATACTTAGTCCTCAGTCCCCCAGAAGCCAATACTTTTAAGTACTATGATGAGTTCATCTTTATCCATCATACAAATGAGGGAAAGGCTGAGGCACTTAATGCCTTCTTTGTCTTGGTCTGTAATAGGAAGACCAGTTGCCATACAGGTACCCAGCTCCTGAGCTGGAAGACAGTGATAGGGATCAGGATGAAGTCCCCATAAACCAAGGGAAAATGGTCAACTACCTTCTACACCACTTAGACACACACAGATCTATGTGGCCTGATGGGATCTACCTAAGAGTACTGAGCAAGCTGGCAGAAGTGCTCACATGAGAAGTTCCCTCATAAGGGAAAGGCTGTGGATGTTGTCTACTACACTTTAGTAAAACTTTTGACACCATTTCTCAAAGCATTCCCCTGGAGAAATGGGCTGCTGGTGGCTTGGATGTGTGTACCCTTCAGTGGGTAAAAAAATTGGCTGCACGGCTAGGCCCAAAGAGTGGTGAAGAATGGAATTAAATCCAGATGGTGGCCAGCCACAAGTAGTATTCCCCAGGGCTCAGTACTGGGACCAGTTCTGTTTAAAATATTTACCAGTTGTATAGACAATGTGATTGAGTGCACCCTCAGTAAATTCACAGATGACACCATGCTGGGCAGGAGTGTTGATCTGCTTGAGGATAGAAAGGCTTTACAGAGGGACTGACACAGGCTGGGTCAACTGGCCAACATCGGTTATATGAAATCCAACAAGGCAAAGTGCCAGGACCTGAACTTGGCTCACAACAGCCCCATGCAAGGATACAGGCTTGGGGAAGTGTGGCTAGAAAGCTG
Organism: Agapornis roseicollis; assembly: GCA_002631895.1. Taxonomy (NCBI): domain Eukaryota; kingdom Metazoa; phylum Chordata; class Aves; order Psittaciformes; family Psittacidae; genus Agapornis; species Agapornis roseicollis. The sequence continues at coordinate 176,747 of NDXB01015125.1, read as the reverse complement.
TCAGATGGAAAAGGATCTGGATGTTTGCTGACAGCTGCTGAACATAGGTTGCCCTGCTCTCGCAGGGGGGTTGGACTAGAAGATCTTTCGAGGTCCCTTCCAACCCTTAGGATTCTGCGATTCTGTGATTCTGTGACTATGAACAGACAGCCAAGAAGGTCAATAGTGTCCTATCTTGCATAAAAAATCATGTGGCCAGCAGGACTAAGGACGTGATTGTTCCCCAGTACTCAAGCACTAGTGAGGCCACATCTCAAATCCTGTGTGAAGTTTTGGACCCCTCACTGCAGGAAAGACACTGAGTTGCTGGAGCATGTCCAAAGAGACCAATGAAACTGATGAAGGGTCAGGAGCACAAGTGTGATGAGGAGCAGCTGAGGGAACTGGGGTTGTTTAGCCTGGAGAAAAAGAGGTTCAGGGGAAACCTTATCACTCTCTGCAACTACCTGAAAGAAGTTTGTATTGAGATGGGGTTTGGTCTCTTCTCCCAAGTAACAAGCAACAGGACAAGAGGAAATGGCCTCAAGTTACACCAAGGAAGTTTAGGTTGGGTGTTAGGAAAAATTTCTTCACTAAAGGGTTATTACATATTGGAACAGGCTTCCCAGGGAAGTGATGGAATCACCATCCCGGGAGGTATTTAAAAGACATGAAGCCTGGGAAAACAGTTTGGTGGTGGACTTGGCATAAAGTTTATGGTTGGACTTGATGATCTTAAAGGTCTTTCCTAATGTAAATGATTCTATGATTCTATTGGAATTTACTTTGTTCCACAGGCAGTATTCTCCAGCTCAGACATTATTTCCTATCTTTTTAAAAAACTTTAATACTTTATTATTACATGCCTTCCAAATTCAGTATCTCTTTCCTCCCATTACACACAACTTTGCATCTGGATAAGGATGGGGGGGAAATCATAATGTATACTGAAAGCTTGACAGCAGAACATCTGACTTAAAATCTGAGAAGTATCACACTGTGAGACAGCAGGGGTTTTATCCAAATAGTTGCAGCATCCATGATAAAAAAAAAGTATAAATGTCAGCAAGCAACAGGAGAATCTGAGAAACAAAACCAGGTGATTTAGTCTGCTAAGACTGCACAGAATCACAAAATTACTGCAAGTAAAAATAAACACACAGGAAACACCGAGTTTTTGTAATGGAGGTAAGCAGTATTATATCTGAAAAAAAGAAATTGTAAGAAATCAGATATATCTTTAACCAAGTATGAATGAATACAAATCTTGAGTTATACAGCATGGTACTGGTATTCCAAAAGCCAGTTGACCAAGGAAAAGAAGTCAGTTGCACCAACTTTAGGGATACAAAAGAAACAGTTTCAAATGTCAAGTGATTATAACATATTTCAGCTCCACATGCAAAATATGTCACATGCACTTAATCCCTAAAATTATGGCTTTTCAGAACAGCTTCTTTCACAGTGTGCAGGACTCAGAGCTATTCTCAGGTTTCTCCTCTAAAACATGCTAGAATTGGTTTAAGTAACTACACCCAAGCCACTAATTAACAGTGACACAATACAATTAAGTTCAATTTCCTCCATGGAGTTATCATAGCATAAAATAACATTGTCACAGTAATCTTCTGAGAGGGTACTTTTTTTGTAACAGTGGCAAAGGTAATCAAAAAGACACAGAAGTAGAGGGTGAGCACACACTGAACGTTTTAACAACAACAGTAAAAAAACCTCAGCGGTTTAAAATAGTTTAGGTGGCAAAATAGCAACACGTATCTTTAAATAGCATAGAAGGAGGAAGAAAAGAAAAAGCATGGGAAAGAGGTGGGTACTTCTATGCCTCAGAGGACAGGAACTCTTAATTTTAGGCAAGTCAATAGGAAGAAATGTCAGCAAGTAAAATGCTTTGTGGGAGAACACCATGGACACCTTGCAGAAGAGCTCAGTGAAGACCTTCTGCTCACCCTGCAAATCAACAAAACAGTGCTGGGATGTATAAGGTACTGGGCAGAAAATACTACATGTATGATTATAAGGCTTGTATATGAATCAGTAAAACCTTAACTGAAACACTGTGTTTAGTTCTCTGAAAGACAAAAGGAGCAACAGAGAGTGCAGAAAACTCCCCCCACCCCAATTCTCTAGAGCTACAGAAAGATTAGAAGATATGGAGAATGAAGATACTAAGGCTTAAGTGGGAGAAACACCAGTGAGGTAGATTATAAAAAATACTTTCTAAAAACCAAACAAAAAAAGCAAAAGGGTGCACTGAGAAGGTAAATGGTATACTGTCATATTCCTAGTGATAAGGTGGCAATTAACTAGACACAAAATGAAAAGAAAATTCTGAATGGACAAGTCCACAGATCTTCCTCTTCTGTGGCACAGTCAGGAATTTACGGTTCACAGAGAAAGAGCACTTTGTACAGATAGCACTTTCATTGTACACACAAACCTTTTCTTGAAGTTTTGAAGAAGTTTATGTAGAAGCCTTTATTAAGTTAAGGGACAGAGTCAAAAATGCTTGTTTGATAATTAATAAATGAAAGATGTATTTGAACGTCCTGGACCAAGTGGATCTTAACAGTGAGTGACAGATAATATCATTAGTAGTAGGCAATGAAGGGCCTTGAGAAAGAAGATAAGGTGTGCCAGGGAGAGATGGAGAGTCCAGGAATACAATCAGAGACTGATAAAATGCCTTGGTAGCAAACAAATGTATGCATGGAAATACTGTATACTGCAAGGCCTACCTCTTCTGTTTCCCCATGTTTCCCAGAAGGTGCTACAAATATAGATGACTGAGAAGTAGGAAGCCTGAAAAGACAAACTGGCAAGCAAGATCATCAAGATCATATTGCACCCCAGTATTTGCAATATGTAATTAGGAAGCCTCCATAAACTTGTATGGCAGGATAATATAACCTCACACTCTATATACAATCCATTTGACATGTTTAAATCTCAAAAGATAGAAAAACTAAGTTTGAAGTAAATGCTGGAATTTTATAACTATATTACATACGTGTGTGTATATATATATACATATATATACATATAGGTCATGGGAGTCTCCTACAACATCCAAAATAATGCTAGGATTTAAGTTTTCATGCAGATGAACATTGAACACTGTGTAACATTCCTTGGAGGTACCTCTAAGTTAGATATCTTAGTATCTCATCAAAATCTGCTTCCTAGGGACTAGAAGATTCCAGGTAGAAATTTAACTACTCTTTAGTGGAAACAACCCATGGTACCACAAAGTGTGCTCGTGAAACAGTCTTTAGGAATGAGATAAGTAGGAGAGTGTGGCACTTCAGAGCCCTGATCTGCCTCCATAGCCTAGTCCTGGTATGGCAGCCTGTCATAGTGCTACATGTGAACTAAAATAATTCAGTAAATTAGTACGATTCTGCCTTGATTCATTGACTTTGAGAATGAGTCAGGTAAATATTGAGTGGTCCTTATAACAAGTCATACAGTCACTGCAAATGGGCTAGAAGATTACCATGATAAAATATGCTTCTTCATCAAGCCTGGATCAATATTTCCTGCCTCCTCCAATCCAGGTGAAATTCACCCAGTCCAACATAGGAATATGATGCTAGACATGCAGGTATGAGCAAATCAGCCTGAGCTCTCTGTATTCAGTTGAAAGAAACTCATATTTCCAAATAGTGATCCAGTTCAGCCCAAACAAGGTGTCTAATAATGGTCAGATAAAGCACTTTCTGGAATTGTTCATTTCTCTCCATCAGTTATAAAATGAATTTAGGATCACCAGATCAGAGTTAGAGGTTTAATTCTAAAGCATCTACAGCAAGGTAAGAAGAAAAATGTCCTTCCCATCTCTACATGTCTATCCAGAATACTCTAACATACGCTTAATCTTCTTCTTTTCCTCTAGCTTTTTACAGCTTGTCATTCTGGGTACGTGTTAATTCTCGTAAAACTGGTCCAAGCTCAAGGAAGTGGGAAATGGAACACACTGAACACCCATCTGCTTACCCCTTGCAGATCTTTGCAGGATGTCCTGACTTTGAATAAAATTCTTGGCTCCAAAACCTTTGAAATTTCCCAAAACAAATATCAAAACTTGAATCCTACTTTCCTATGCCCACACCCTGATGCACATTTTTCCTACGGAAATGCATACTGCATTTATTTTTTCTTTTCCTTGTGATCTGACGATATACAAAGAAGTTTCTCCCATTTCAGTTACTTTCAGGTCAGCTCCTACAAAATGTATTTTAAATGTTCTACAGCTTTCTGGAAGACAACTCATTTGCATCTCTTCACTTTGGCACTCGAGCAGTGTATGTCCTCAGATGAGTCAGCTTATGGAGCCCAGAGCCTTTCAAATAGAGGCCTGAGCTCCATCGCGTTTTTGGAGGTACAGAATGAGATACCACAACTCTGAATCACAGATCCACCTCAGAACAACCAATGCTATTGGTGCACAATCTCTCATGAAACCCCAACACTGCAGTTCCTGAGAAGGAAAAGTAGAAAAAAATTCCAAAAATTTTAAAAAAATTCAAAAAAAATGCAGTATAAGCAGAACAAGCTGAATGGCTACAAGGCCAATCTGCAGTGCTGTGCTGCCTAAGTTGCCTTCTGGAAAGGCCAGCTTCCCCATACCATTCCCTCTTTTTTTAACAGTTTGAACCAGGAAATCCTCCTTACTACAGGGAAAATCCTTCTCTCTCCTCCATATTAGTTGTGCACCTCCTGAGGCAATGCAAGAAAAGGAGGGAAGATCTGGATAAGCCTATAAGTAATTCAGAGCCCTTCTGATGGCCACCAGGAGACAGTAAAGTTTTTGGCAGATGAGGACCAGATAGCTGTGGTAATTCTGCTTTCCTGCACGAGGGTCACAAAGCTCCATATGCAGGCAAGACAGAGCAAGGGCAGATTTTTTCCAGGTCTCTCCAGAGGCCTAAGGAGTAGCCACCAACAGAGAGCTACAGGCTGGCTGCTGGTGAGAGGATGGTGAAAAGCTGAGCTCCCAGATGTATCCTGCTCAACCACACAAATGTCCTAAGCTCCTGTCCCCACTTCCAGAAGATTGCGGTATTGCTTGACCTGCCCTCTCTTCAGTGGCCTTTGCTTTTCAACAGTTAACAGCTGTTAACTTTTCCCCTCATCTCTCTGGTCAAAAGTAAAGCTTAGAAAATACCACTAAAAATCCTTTTCTTACTGTCACTTCAGTACACCTCTAATGTCTTTGCTGAATGAACAATAGCCGGGCATTTCTTTTGTTTACAGCTGTGCACTAGAAAAATCAGCTTTCAACTACTTATTTCTAACACTATGTTAATTTTTAAACTAATTTCAATTCTTGACATTAAGAAGAGACTTCCTTGTACCACTACTGAACTCCAAAGTAATTTATAAATAAATTCTATATTTATTTTTTGGAGAAAAACAATTACCTTGATTTATTGCTTATAGAAACTCCTGGTAAAACAGTATTAGTCTAAGGTCTTTTCCAACCTAGTTAATTCTGTAACTCTATGACTCTAACTAATGGGTGCTAGCCATGATTTAGCATTGTTTGCTTTTACAATCCTCAGTATCTGTTGGTGATGATAATGCTGACAACCAACAGTCTTCTCCTAATGAAAGGAAAGGTTTCATTCTACCTGGATCAAAAGTGGGATGTGGGAGTTAATCCCTGGAGAGAAAGAATTATAGTCCTGGAGAAAATGCCTGGAATAACCATGCCAGTCTTATTTAATTCATTTAATGTCCTAATAAATGTCCTATTTAATTCATTTCTCTTTTTAGGAACTGAAATTCTGCTCTGGGATTTCCATTGTAACTGTGCCGGAGCAGCATTTCCTCACATAGCTTACATTTGATTTTGAGAAAAATAAGAAGTGTCTCTCCCCTCCTTTTCCAGATAAGTGCATTGGAAAATCATTAAGAAAGTGGCAAAACATTTTCTTTTCTTATGATTAATTTAGGTTTCATTACAAATCAGCTTAAGGGCAGTTTTTTTTATTGCTTGCAGAACCAAAGTTTTAATTGCTTCCAGTAAACTTTATAAATACATCCTTCTAGCACTGAAACCATTAATTGTATGTAATATTTTATCAATTTCTCTATCTTCTCACAAATGTTAGAAAATGTTTACAATTTTAATCTATTTTATTTTTTACACCTCTGAAAAACAAAAAATAATGGGGAAATATCATCTTGTTTAGTCCCACTTTTCTAGCTTTTCCCATTTAAAGCAACAGAAGCAAAAGCATAAGCTAAGAATTCATGAAAAAACAAAGACTTTATAGTCAGATAAAATAAGATTGTTCTCTACTGGATCTTAGTATGAACTCTTTTTCCCTTGAAAGAATATGAGAAAACATGGGGGGTGGTTGGAAGGACCAACTATGCATAAATGGACTTAAAAAATATTGGAACTGTATTTCAAAAAGTGCTGAAATTATAAAACACATTTATACAAAACAAAGACTCAATGCACTGAGTCTGTTCATTTCTTGACTGTGAAGTTGCTTACAGGTCAAACTGAGGACACCTTTATTTTTGGAGTCTTTATCACTACTATACCAAGCAAATTATTCAAAATATAGTTTTACTTGAAACAACCTCATGACTTTCCGAACTATCAAACACAGTGCACTAATTCAGGACCATCTAAGACGAATTTTTTCTGCAAAATCTTTTCCTATCAACAGCTGCCTTTTCTATCATCCTATTTCCAAAGACACGTGAATATAGCCACTGTATTTTAACATGATGCTTCCTTTGAAACTGGTAAAGCACCATACATAGTGCAATAAATCCACTAAAACACTTCTCTTGAGAACCTCTTCTGGAATTAACCATTTCTGGTAGACTTCCTCATCTCTGACAACATAAGACTAACTTCACTGATATAAGGACAGAGACATAGATAACAAGAAAGAACAGATATCTTTTTCTCTGAAACTACTTGTATATGCATTTAAGTACATGTGCGTATGTGTTCACTCTACACAGTCACTGCTGTCACACACTGCAAACTGCTGTCAAAGGTGGCTTTAATTTTACAAATAACAGACACTTGGGAAGCTTAGTCGGAGCAATCCCAGGCACAGCTACAGGTTGGGCAAAGAGGAGATTCAGAGCAGCCCTGCACAGAAGGACTTGGGAGTGGTGGTTGATGAGAAAATGAACATGAGCCGGCTTCAGTGTGAGCGTGCAACCCAGAAAGCCAACTGTATCCTGCCTTCATCAAAAGGAGTGTGACCAGCAGGTCGAAGGAGGTGATCCTGCCCCTCTACTCTGATCTTGTCAGACCTCACCTGGAGCATTGTGTGCAGTTCTGGTGTCCTCAACATAAAAAGGACATGGGGATGTTGGAACAAATCCAAAGGAGGCCACGAGGATGATCAGGGAACTGGAGCACCTCCTGTATGAAGACAGACTGAGAAAGTTGGGACTGTTGAGCCTGGAGAAGAGAAGGCTGCGTGGAGACCTCCAGTATCTGAAGGGGGCCTATAGGGATGCTGAGGAGGGACTCTTCATTAGGGACTGAAGTGACAGGACAAGGGGTAACGGGTTCAAACTTAAACAGGAGAGGTTTAGATTGGATATAAGGAAGAAATTCTTTCCTGTTAGGGTGGTGAGGCACTGGAATGGGTTGCCCAGGGAGGTTGTGACTGCTCCATCCCTGGCAGTATTCAAGGCCAGGTTGGATGAAGCCTTGGGTGAGATGGTTTAGTGTGAGGTGTCCCTGCTTATGTCAGGGAGGTTGGAACTAGATAATCTTAAGGTCCTTTCCAACCCTAACTATTCTATGATTCTATGAGCTTAATTTCTAGGGAGAACAATAATGAGCATCCATATTAAAAGTCCTGTTTTGTGGATAGCTGGCATCATAGTTTGCTCTTGAAAAAATTTACCTGGCCTGAAGATTGCTAGATACAGAAACCAGAGAACATTCTCTCGAAACCTGAAGAATATTTAAACATAATTAAGCATTACAAAGAAATTACTTCAATTTGCAGTGCTAACTGGAACATAGTATTAAATCTTGTAGGTAATGTTTGACTCTTGGTAAATGCAAGCCAGTTTGCTGTTATCCCTTCAGACTTACCAGATTTTCTGAAAAGTCAAGCATTACTTGTAAAAAATCAAGATTAATAACCATATACTCTGTGGCCAGCATTGAGACTCAATCTCACTGCCATTTATTTCAGTGACTTTTTAACCCAAATGGCCACTGGCATCCACTGGGATTTTTCTGATGATAACTTCAGCAGAATAAAGACTCTGTGGTGTACCTCATGTGCGATCATGCTCCATCAACTGACTAGGTCCATCTCGGGAAGATGTTTCAGTGTAACTGAGGGACCTCCTCTTTAACATGTCAGCAAGATCCCACTGTTCTGAAACACATGGCCAAGATCTCTGGTTTCAAATCTTTGATCCCATAGAGTTGGTACAGAGGGGAGAAAGCAGCTAATAGTTAAAATTTCAAAAGTAGTACTACTGTTAGGCTGGGATTTTTTCATACATTCCTTGTTCACCGTTATAGCCTAAAAATATCACACCTTCCCATTTCATAGTTTGGGGATATAAGTCCCACTAATCAGTAAAATTTGTTCCTATAAACATGAGTATCTTTCGATATCGAATGCTCAGAAATAACTCCTTTCTAAATTGTTTTTCAAGTAACTCACTTGTGATTGTCTGTCAATCTCATGAAATCATCTCATCTCGCAGTATTCAAAACCATCATTGTCACTTTCCAGGATCCAAAGAGTTTTGGTTATTTTTCAAATCAAGGTTCAGCATCAAGATATCACAGTGAAAAGTACTTTAAAAATCTCTTTATCAACAGATGAAATGATAGAAATTTCTTTTATATTAACACAATCAGCAGGCAGTTTTCAAGGGGTATATTTAAAGAACTGTAAGGATTTCAAATGAGATATGATGTTCCATCAGTGAAGCTGATGAAAAGAAAATTGAAGGAAAGATAAACCACAAAGGGGAATATATTTTACAACTGTCACTATCAACACATGCTTCAGCTGACCAAAGCAAAGTACAAAGGTGATATATTACTTCTGCATAGTGAACTCTTGTCATCAGCCTGCATGAAAGTCTGCTTCAAGACTGCATCTGATCTCAAAATACATAGAAACTTACTGAAAGAAGATACTGTCTACAAGCTGAGTGGTTTTGCTGTTCTTCTCCTTCTGTTTTATGGTGGAATACAGTTCACAGAATCACAGAATAGTTCAGGTTGAAAGGGACCTTAAAGATCACAGATACTGGGTTCCTGTTGTTACTAACTCTGCCAGAAATCTAACTTAAATTGGTCTTAATTTGTGAGCTGTTCTATTAATTTTCCTTTTGGAAAAATAAATAAATAATTAAAAAAATAGATAATTGTTTTAAAAAAAAATAAATTAATTAAAAAACATACACCAAAAAAAAAAAAGACAAAAAAAAAACAAAAAAAAAAAAAAAAAAAAATAATAAAAAAAAAAAAAAAAAAAATAATAAAAAAAAAAAAAAAAAAAATAATAAAAAAAAAAAAAAAAAAAATAATAAAAAAAAAAAAAAAAAAAATAAAAAACAAACACCAAAAAAAAAAAGACAAAAAAAAAACCAACAAAAAACCCCAAACAAACAAACAAACAAAAAAAAAAAAAAACACCACAAAAACAAAACACCAAAAAACCCAACCCAAAGGTTTAATTCTGTATGTGAAGAAACTATTTTCGGAACCAGACAACTCTGCTAAGTGTAAAAATATTCAACAATCACCAGGGAAAAAAAAAAACCCAAACAAACAAATAGCGGTAACAGAAAAGGTCATCTCAGCTCTTTTGCCTCCTCCATGCAGGAAACTATTCTTAACAAAACTGCCTATGTCACTTCAACAGTATCTGGTGACATGATAAGTATTATCTTGACCTTAGTAGTTTTAGAACAGAAAGTCCCAGTTTAAAGGAAACAACAAATGAAAAGGTACCAAGTATAGGCGCTGAAGTGCAAGCCTTCAATGAAAAAAGAAATAAGTATCATAGATAAAAGAGTCCCTCTGAAACAAACGCTTTACATTCCCCTGGGAAAAAAAAAAAAAAAAATTACTAGGAATGCTTTGCCAAAGATTTTTCTTTCCCCTCTAGAAGTGTTCCCTGCAGGCAGACCCCTGCCAGGCAGCCGAAGCCCTAGGCAGGCAGTATTTGGACCCTGGGTGATTCCCTGTCATAGCCCTTCCTCACTGCTGCTGTTCCCTGCTACCACATCAAGCTGCAGTCAATCACAGCTCAGATGTGCAGAGCAGAAGGGCTGGTCCTGCCTACCAAAGGGTGGTCCCTCCCAGATAACTGCTTTGTGGAATGTAGTAGAAGGAGTGATAGAGAACTGAACAGTCCTTGCTTGATTGCATGAAGGGTATGTGTGCTTGCTTGTATGTGCGCTTCTCTTGTGTCAGGATGTAGCTCCGCAAATACTCTTCCTCAGTGGCAATGCCAATCTAAGAGACTCCTACTTTGGCTTCGGGTCCCAATACATCATCCACAACTTCTAGGGGCACCTGCTGTGCATTTTTAATAACTGAAAAGTTATTTTAAACACAATTATTTCCCAGTCTGTGTGTGCAGAAGGGATCCACAGACTGCTTGTACCAGGATAATCACAAAGTTAGAGAGCTGAGGTAGGACGGGCAGAAGAGGCAGCCAAGACCAGAGATCTCAACAAGCTGCCTTCACATATGCAAATAGCTCCTGAAAGTGCACACAGGTGTCCTCCAAACTCTTCTAAGGGTATTTTTCTCACACTGTAAGTAAAGAATTAAAAAGAAATGAGGTCAAGCCTAGCAGTGATGCGCTGCTTATTGCTTCAGGTTCTCACCTTCCAGTAACACAATTAGATCGACAGCTACTGTGTAAAAATAAATATATCCATATCTATACAATGAAATAAAAAGGTTAGAACAAGGAGAGAAAGAGAGAGTGCAGAGAGGGGAACAAAATAAAGAAATCAAAAGATGCATCCTTTGGAAAAAGAAATCAAAGCCAAGCATAGGGTTTCAAATCTGCTTTCTTTCTGCATGCTGTAATGGACATCCTCACCATCATCAGCCTCATAAAGAAAGCATAGTGTGCACAACCAAAAAAGTATTTTTGAATAAGAATGAGAGATATTGCTATGACAAAAATCTGGTTCTCTTCAACACTTTATTTCCTCCACCAGTTGTAGAGTTCTTAAGTTTGTTCCTTTGCCTTTTAGAATGATTAGGTTGATCTTTCCTCCAAATCACACACACAGATTTTCCCAACAATTCTATTCAACAATCAGCAGAATATGACTGTGAGGTGACAGAGAAAACCATGCCATTCTATGCAGAAAACATCTCTAGAGGAGCACAGGGTGTAGACCAGACATGATGAGTTATTTGAATGTGTTTGTACTGTCCAGTTGCAAACATGCATACTGGCACTCTGCGTACAGACATCACTGACCTGAGAAAAGCATTTAACTGTGAGCTTTTCAGGTCGACAGTACTTCCATTAAAACTCTTACAAAAACAAGGTCTTATTTTCATCAGCTAATGTGCAAACTGCATGCCAACAGGCAGCGTGGCAAACCACTGACAGTCACGCAAGGAAGAAAATACATTCTTGCAGTAGGTCACTCTTCCTTCAGCTAATGTGTGCCATTCCCTGGCAGACATCTGGGTGCTTAAGTCAGGGATTTTTGAACCCTGCCTGATTTAGCAGGAAGCATGGAAAGCCCTGGATCTCTCCCTTCCCCCAGCCCAGCTCCACTTGCTCTGTAGTCAGCTGGCAACAGGTACCTGTGGCCCTGCACACTACACTGATTGTTTTGCTGCCTTGAGCACCGAGCACAGAACTATTAAGGCTTGCCTTGCACATATGTATCACAGAGTTGGACAGATCATTCAGGGGATCTGTAATTCCACGGCTGCTCTGGTATTAGAGGCAGAGCACAAGGCAGTGACTTGTGAGATTGCTAACCCACCCCCAACACAGACACCTCTGAACTGTGCAGTTAGGTAGGACTGGCACTACCCTCCTGCACACCCTGCAGACAGACATGCTTCCACTTAACTGCTGACACATCCTCCCATGTGTTAAAGGCTATAAAACAGAATATGCTTCTGGACAGAAAAGCAGCAATTTACCATATATCATATGAAGGACTGGTCTAAGGGCAGAGCTTAAAAGGTTGTAATGAATGGGACTACATGTGGCTGGCAAGCAGTCACCAGTGGTGTTCCTCACAGTTCAATTCCAGGACCAGTCCTGTTCAACATATTCTATTCTGTTCTATAAATTACAGAGGAGAAAGCATGTGATGTATAGTTTGCTTTTCCTACATTCATGTGCCATACGCAGACTCAGAAAAAGTAAGGCTGTATGATTAAGCAATCCCAGCTGCTAAATTGATAAAGAAAGGAAAACATCCAAGGATTTCTCTTTTTTATCTCATGAAAAGGGTGGGAAAATCAACATAATTTGACATAATTGTTCTATTTGACTGACACTCCATTTTGCTCATCCATATGAAAAACAAAAGGCTATATTAATAGTAACTACAGAAACTAGCTTTTTCCTCCAGGAACTGATTGCCTTGAGCCCTGGAGGAGTTCCCTCCCCATCCAGGCACATGGTAGAAGAGCAGTGCCACATCTTCCCACAGCAGGTTTCTAGCCTTCCAGCCTGTTCTTTATTTCCCCACTCGGAAGCACATACACAATTTGGCCTCATTTGCAAATACTTTCAGTAGTGCCCACACTGCAGTTGCCAGAGCCTTTACTCCCAGTTCCAGCACATCACATGTAACACAGCTATGGCTGTTGGGGGGGGCAGCAATATCCTAGGAACCATTTCTCTTGTGAACTGCAGTGGCTCCTGTGGTTTCATTCCATACTGTGCCATAGCACAAAGAGGAGAACAGGTGGTAGCTGTTACATAGACATGTTTTGCACCCTGCTTCACGCCCGATGTAGTGGCCTTGATAATTAATGAGAAATCTGTCTCGGTGTCTAAGGAGATGAGTTTTCCATGCAAGGACCAATAAGCTGGGTGGCATTAGAGGGAAGTCCAACTAGCACTCTCCATGTCATCTTACATAGCAGGTCAAGACCTAATGGGTACAATTCCTCACATATGGGCTAGTCTCCCATTTTTTTAAAATTTGAACAAACCCAAGCAAGAAAGATACTGCAAGAACATGCTCCACTGGTTTCCTTTACTTCTTCAACATGCTTGTACTGGATGACTTTCTAATTTTTATTTTCTTGAAGTAGAAATAATCAAAGACTTTGGAGATACAGACTTTCTGACACAAAGTAATTATATTGTGTCCTTCTTTTAAGCACACTGACATAACCACTGATGTGCTGGATAGGCTAATTTCCTCAGCAACAGTAAACCAAGGCCAAGAGCCAGCAATCAAATTAAACAGGCATACTGTTTGTTGCAGGCTACCTTGCTTTTACCTCTATCATACTCTGGCAGCTCTCACTACTCAGTCTGACTCTATACTTCAAAAGCACTGTTCTCACACTTTCCTACATATACTTGGCACAGCCCTTTGACCTGCTTCAGCACTAGAAACCTACGTAGCTAGCACTTGGTGAGAAGGAGTTTAAGAAGGATATGAGAAACACTTTTTAGTCTTTTAGAGTGGTTCCCAAGAAGTCTGGACCAACAGATTGCTGCCAAACTTTGACACTTCTGAACCTCTAAGTACTGTGCCACTAAGCAATGTGCCTACCACCAGCATAAGGGCACACTGAATTATAGACAGAAGTGATGACTCCCAGGCGGGAAGGAAAGTAAAAGCATTCACTAAATTAATTCCAGACTGAAATTAAGTAATCCACTGGACTTATTCTAGAAGACCTAAAATATTAATTGTGGAACAAGACAAATAAATCAGTCATGTAATATAAACATTTCAGGAAAGAAAGGCATTAACTTTATATTAAACATAAATTTAAGAACTTAGCAAAAAGAAGAGTTTTATAACTACATTTGTCTAAACTGAAAGATGTAAATAGATTTTAGCAAGAGGTCAGACTTTTTGTGCTAAATCCTCCATTAGATGTCACTTTTGGGATGAAGAGGATGTCGCTTTGTGCTTGAATGAATACGAGTCATTGCCAGAATAACACTGCTCCAGGACATAAGCCCTTCTATTACCTAACCACTACAATTAAGCTGGTTTATTAAAAATGGGATAAGTTGTTGCATTTATGGGATCACCCTTTGTCCAGAAAGATTCAGTCTAAGCTTAAACTTGTTTTTTATAACCTGTGGTTTCTTAAATCAGGACCTTGTTTGGGAGCCTGTGAGACTTGTGCAGACAAAGAGTTTATTCCTTCTACCATTTCTTACCTGTGACTATTTCATTTATCTTTTCTTTCCTTGCTGTCTCTTTTTGGTCTGTTCTAGGTGAAATGCAAAAGGCAATAATTTTCACAGCATGCTATAAAAGGTGTCTAAAAGTCACTGCTACACCCTCTTTACCATATTAGGAACTTATTCTGTGTCTTTCTTACTTCTATGTCTTATTCCATGGTGGGGTGTTTTTTTTTTTTCATTTCAGCCACTGCTATAAGGAGTTTGAGGCTCTGAGGTGCTGTTTAAGGCCTAACGACTCTGCTGTGTGCCAGTGAAGCCAGTAGAGGTGTCAGAAAAGATTGACAGCTGCTTGCTTCCATAGAACAGCTTTGTGCCACTTTCTTTATCCTCAAAGACTTCCAGGGATCTGCTGACAATGATTCAAAGACTACTAGATCCAAGCCAAACAGCACATTCCTATTAGCACCTAGAAAGTCAATTGAGCAAACTTCCTCATTTTTAACTTAAACCCAGAACAGAATTATGTATTACCTAAATCTCTTAACCTCTCCCTAACTCCTTTGTCCCCAGATAGTGTTACTAGCACTGCCAATCTGCATTCAGCTGCTGAGACTTCCCAGTTTAAAACTGTCAAGACACTGATGATGTTTTGACAGTTCAAGCTGTAATGTAGAAGACTTGACACAGCTTAGAAAGAGGTAGGAAAAATGTATAAATGTATTTCAAATATGGGAGCAACCATTTTTAAATGTTTCATCAAAAGGAGCCAGGTCATCGTGGTAAGAAAGCATCTGTAGACATACACATGCTGGCTGGTAGAGTAGATTATTTTGAGACTGTGTCTTGCAGAAATTCTACACCACATATTTTTCTGCACTAAGCCTCACATTTTTAAAACATGATTGTCTAGAGTCAGCTTCGTAAATCAAACATAAGTGCCATATTTCCAGAAGTGCTGATCACCAGCAAGTCCTGCTGCAATGCTTCCTACATCTGTAGTGTGTTGACTTTATTATGATGAATACTTTGCTAAAAGCAGTCCATTTATTCAGATGTCCAAATAAGGGCTGAGCTAGCATACCGAATCTCAGAGTGATGAAAATTATTTTCCATCGAAATGTGAAACATCTCAGCCATGAAAATGCTGACACATTCCTAATAGTAACAGCAAATAAAAACCCTAAAATTGAGTTTGCATTTACTTGTTCTCAGAAAAACAGTTAATTTCATTAAACCTATGATGACTGCCCTTTGAATTCCCTGTTATGAGTGCTCAATGTAACTTGGCAAGCAGGGGTATTTTTAAATGGATGTGTACCATTCCTGAGCAAATGAGTACATAGTTGATATTTTTTCTAGAAGAGAAACTGTGGCCAGAGGGTCCCCTTAGAGCCGTATAATCACATATCCCTGTGTGTCCAAGAGAAAAGTCAGGATTTCTGACATTTGTTGGCAGCCATCCACATCTCCAACCTATGGCTGCCAACAGAGCTTTAGGAAGCAGAAGAGCGGGGAAGCAGAACAGGGGGACTGTGAGAGACAAAGTCATATATTACCATATCCACAATCAGCCAGAGCCAATCAAACCCCTGTATTTTTACAGAACAAAGTATGGTGTGGAATGAGGATATATTAGGGAATGGGTTAGTGGTGGACTTGGTAGTGCTGGGTTAACAGACTTGATGATCCTAAATGTCTTTTCCAACCTAAACAATTCTATGATTCTGTGATTCTATGATAAGCAATGTGGGCATGGTTTTGACTGGCTTCTTAAGTTTAACTTATTGTTTTCCAAGCTTAGCCCTTGGTTTTCCTCCTGCTGTTGACAGTGGCTGCTAGGACACATTCCATATTAGGTTGCACTATTTATTGCAGTAATACATTGGACCACAATAAGTAGAATGTTAAGGATGGATCATTAGCAGACAGTGACGGCTTTTATTTCAAAACAAGAAGGTACCATACCACCAGTGCTATTTACAAAATGTTCTATCACATTGCCATGAATTAACCATAGTATGTTCTGGTGACTCAGCTGAGTTCTTGGTTGCAACATACTGAGTCAATGGCATAGACATAACAAGAAGAGGGAAAGAATCTGACGATTGTATTTTTTTTCTGACTAACCACAGTGAATAGAAAATATAACAGCAAATGTGTGGTAGCTGGACTGATTTGCTGTGATAAAGCAAGCATTTCAAGGCCATAAGAGGAACCATACAGATGATAAATCAATTCAGAATTCTTAATTCAGCCAACCTTGTCATACTTTTGACCATTTCACATATGTCCTTAGTACACATGAAACTCATCTACAGCATTGCTTAAATTCTTCATTCCACATTCAAGACTTTTATTCTGCTTTGGCAGTATACAGAAGGTATCAAGCAACCTTTAACAGGAGAGTTGAACACTAACCATGAATTTGGCACAACTAACTTCTGCACTACTCTGTCATGGAGTCTTCAATGTAGAAAAGGCATGCTGGAAGTTTGTCAGGATAAAAGATTTACAATACGCTGTATTACAGCTCAGATACTCTCCGTGATTGACCAGAAGAGGTAGAAGACTGCTCAGCTCCCTCACCAAACTAAAATGCATTCTCCTGTCAAGACCAATACAATAAATATTACTTCTAATAAAGTATTGTTTTCCTCTTTCAGCTCATGCACATGAAGCCCTAGAAGGAAGATGCTGTACTGCAGAATTGTCCATGACTGTGATGTTTCCATTCCTACCAGAAACTCATGTATTTGCCAGGCTGAGCATAGCAGAGTTCTTGAGGGTATGAAACACTGCCTCCAACACACACACATGAATAAAGCATAGTATGATTCAACCAGTATTAAAACAATGATTGTCATAGGAACCTATAAATAACTGTTTCCCAGTCAAGATATCATGCATTGTGAGTCCAATCTCCTGAAGAAGTGAATGCTAGGAGTAATGGAGTGGTGCCAGCAAGGAGAAAAGCAGATGGAAATACACAAATTCTTCTATAATAGCACCCCCCAAGATGAGTGTCTTCCCTGAGATCACTAAGACCTTTGATAACTAGACTATTCACCTGGATTTATAACTGTTTTTAAACATTCAGCTGTAGCTGCTGCTATTAAAAAGAAAACACCTTCCATTTTCTACTTCCACTTAAAGAAGGTTGGACTTCATCTTGTCAAACTAAAGCTGAACTGTAATGCCCTCCTCTGTAAAGGCTCCTTATTATTTACATAGCTATAGCTCTGAGTAGTCTTTACAATTCACCTCTCTCTTTATGACACTTCAAATCTTTAGAGGAACTAATTCAGTCAGAACAGAGAAATCAATAGCATGTGATTAAGTGTATCACTGCCTGCCTGCCCTGTTAAAGCAAGTCAAATTCAATAATATCAAGATCTCGTCTTTAAAAAACTGTTGTCATGCAGTCATCTTCATATGATCCTCCAAAAAACCTGTATCCCACTAGAGCAATAGGACTGCCATTTTCCACAGCAAAATTCATAAAAGCATCAACGCCACACTCAGAGATGGAATTAACTCCTAGAAGATCAAACAGATTCTCAGCCTCCAAAGAAAATTGCAGGAAATCTAAAGAATACAGTCCTGATATTATTTTGGAAGTGGAGAGAGTAATTGTCACCAATATTCACTTTTTAGATTTTGCAATATACCTGAGTGTTTTGGAAATGAACCCACAAGCAAAGAAAGGTCTTGTTTGCTCTTCTTTGTGGAGTGCTTTGGCTCTACAGATCAAAGCATAATGACAAGTTATTTGAACTGACTACCTACAGGTGAAGAGAGAAATGCAGGAAGTGATGGATATAAATGTTGAGCTGGGCAGAAAGAAAAAAGGCAGAAGAAAATCCTGTTGGCTATGTTGGTCCTCCCCAATGAACATTGCCAAGCCAAAACCAGATGTTTAGCTCACTTCTGTGATTTCTTTGGTTCTCTTTTCTCTTCTGTGCAAAGTATAAAATGCATATGTCATCACTAGGAAAATAGTTATGAGTTTCCTCTCTTTTTCATATATTACAGCTGTAGGAATGAAGCTGTTACACACCACAAAACAAGGATTTCCTCAAAGCCACCAAAAATGCCTCTTAATATAGAATTAGTTTGAACTAAAGGCATCACTTCTATTATGGTCATATGCTCCAAAAGGCTCTTTTTAATCTTTAACACAGATTTATAGCTCCACAGTTCTACAAGTTTCCGAGAAGAAATCACAATCTTTGGTCTTGTTATTAACAGGGTTTCTATGGAAAATTCTTTTCTTCTTTGGAAACCAATGACAGATTGAAGACTATATATACACCTACATGCACATAAACACATTTTTTGGTTTACTGGATATATTCACCTCTGCTCTGACAGAAACATAGAAATGTATGAGCGGTGAAAACTATATGTGAAAGAAGAAGGAAGCTTTGAGGCTTTCTCATAAACCAGGTATTACACTAGCTGCACATTTTCAAACACTCCTTAGCACTACTGTCATGCTTTTGATCTTTACAACCAGGTTTCCACAAGTAGGGGTGTATAAAACACAGCCTTAGCTCTGCTAGCTTCAAGCCCTCTGACTTACTTCAGCTCTAAGTTTCATTTCTGCTGCCTCACCAAAATCAATGCTCGTGCACCTGGCTAATTGTTGGTCATTTTCTCAACGGCAAGTAGTATTGACTCAACAGCTGATACATGTTTGATCTTTTTCTCCAGTCACTGCAGAAGATGGAAACACATCTAGTCTTCAGTCTTCTTCAAAAGAATAGGAATGGATGATAGACACAGCAGCTTACAAGTGGATAAAAAAAACAGGTTGCAATTTTTCATGTATAATAAAATAATGAATAACTGAGGGATACTATTTATTAACATACAGGTTCAAACAATGGCTAGTGACAAAGCCTGGTTTTAACCAGACAGGTCAATAAAAATTATGATATTAAAAAAACAGCAGCAGCAGCAGCTACAGCAATAGGAAAGATGAAAAACAGAAATACATCATTTTCTGTAAAGGAAATTGAGATTGAAACTAAATAAGAAGCAAGATAATACAGGTTTTGCTTAGCTGCCTGCTGCGTAAGACAGTGCTTCAGCAACATGTAATTGTTAACTTAAAAAGTTGCTTTGACATTGTTTATCGGTGTGTAAGAATATAATATTTAGCAGTATTTCAAACGCTAACAATGCAATTGAAATGAATGAACTAAGAGGAAGAATTCAAAATATATGGGTGCTTAGAAAGATATACGTTGATAATAAACAAACCTCATACTAATTACAAAGTGTTTGTTACTGAATATATAGCTTTCCTTTCAATAATAGGAAATACACTAAATGGTGGTAACCCTTAAATTGCTGGGAAAAAAATAAAGTTAAAATAAAGTGTACTAATCATTATGCCACTCTCATAAACTAGTGAGTATTATTGTTCTCTAAGGGTTTTGAATATGCCATAAAATGCTACAGAGGAATTACATACTTAGAATTATAAACATGTGGCTACTGTCATTATAATAAACAGATTACTGCTTTGAACATTTAATAAAGCAGTATATATGTAATGAAATTAAATCTGACATTTACAGCATTGCATGACCTTAGGGCAATGCAGGCAAAGTACCTGCAATGTAACCAAAAGCTACTGTAGCTGTCAGCAAATTGTAAGACTGTATGAGCTTTGGAAAGAAACAGAGATCCAGATGAATACAACTGGAAAATAGTACAAAACACACACAGAAAAATCACACAGAATCACCAGGTTGGAAGGGACCTCTAAGATCATCAAGTCCGACCCGTGCCCTACACCTCCACTAAACCATGTCATCAAGTCTCTTTTTAAACACATCCAGGGATGGTGACTCCACCACCTCTCTGGGCAGACCGTTCCAATATTTTATTGTTCTTTCTGTGAAAAACTTCTTCCTAATATCCAACCTGTACCTTCCTTGGCGCAGTTTGAGACTGTGTCCTCTTGTTCTGTCCGTTGCTGCCTGGTGAAAGAGACCAACCCCCACCTGTCTACAACCTCCTTTCAAGAAGTNTTTTTTTTTTTTTTTTTTTTTTTTTTTTTTTTTTTTTTTTTTTTTTTTTTTTTTTTTTTTTTTTTTTTTTTTTTTTTTTTTTTTTTTTTTTTTTATAATTGTATGTGGTTCTAGTTAATCCTTGAGAAGTCACACTGGGTTGCCTCACTGAAGCATATCCTGATGGTGCCTTATTGGTACCGCTACCGCTTGAATTTTGTCACTATTATTTTCCTGTCCAGAGTATTTAATCTTTGCATGTTCTAGGACTGAGGCCACTCTGAAACCTCATGCTTTCTACATAAAATTTTGGTGAAACCCTTCCCTGGTTTGTTTCTTTTACATCTGAGGCTACAGTAGCTCTCACTGCAACAAGGCACTTCAATTTTCTCATGCCATCTGTCATAGCAAGCTTAAATTCTACAAACATGTACTCATGACTGTCATTTGTACATACTAGGAATTAAGCTAATGCCTAGCTAAAATAGTCTTACTTATTTGTCTTTCCAGGATTTTTATTCTTCTCTTTCTATATTTTTGTATATTAAAACTGATTTAAGATTAGATCCCTCTTTCAGACCAGATGGTGGTTCAAATGGCATCCCCTACACCAGTTTCCTTAAAATGCCCATATTATGTGACAAAAGCTATTCACAATATACAGATCTATTCCTTCATACTTACGCAGGATTTTTTTAAGGATGTACACAAGTACTTCAAGCTCTCAATTCTCAATACCCAAGCAAAGGCAAACTTTGGAAAAACACACACTTCCCCCTTACAGTTGCCTTCTTTGCACAGCAAGATCTATGATCTCAGGCTCCCACGTCCACTAAATCTCCATTCTGGTTTCTCTCTCTGCTGTAAAATTCAGACATCTCAGTACTTCAGACATGCCACTTCTTCAGTGCTGCAATGAATAGTGCTGCAGTAAGCACAATTGTGAGAAACAGAGCTTTCATGTGTGTGCAGCAGGCTCAGACTGCTGTTTCCAACTACATCAAAGCCAACTTTAATTATGCCCTTAGTCCACACTAATACATGTCCTTCATGAAAACTGTTCTTTTTTTCAATTCAACTATAACCTTTGTTATCTTTCTCTCAGAAAAGAAGAAAATAAAAAGTCAGTTACAGCTGAGAGTGCATATCAGAAACTTAGCATAAAGCACACAATAGAAGAACTGTAATTTTCTCAATATCCATAAAAGTCAATGTGAAGGATAAACTGAAAACAAATTAAAGTACGTTAAGAGAGAAACATACAGCATAATCCCTATGCAATCTAAATTCTTGTACTGTAGTAACACTACAAAGAAACCATTCGGTTTCTGTTAAGATTTTCAGAGCTTGTGATTCCAAATCTCGTTAAACTAATTTTTTGAACATATTGTCTTCTTTTTTCTTGCTAGTTTCACACTAGAGAAAGATAATTCACACATTTCTTTACCTTGGCATGTCTCAGAACACAGACTGAAGAATGCCAGTGTTTTTGTGAATGTACATATTTAACCCTTCCACCACTGCTCTTCATTAACATTTGAAAGACTGCTTTTTAAGCAATCAGAAACTCAAGACAAAGTTTGTCAGCAGACAGGATGATGATGATGCAGCAAACTGATGTCTGTTTCTTCCCCTAACTTAATGTTTTCAGGCATGTAAGCTTTTTCTGGAAGCAGAGGCAAGAAGCTTAAAACTAAAATTTATGATATTAACAACTATTTAAATGTAGTTTATATGTGTCTTAAAAGCAACTTAGTACAAAGTGATCTATTGAACGAAATAATTGGTGCACAGGACTCAGTGTCCATGCTCTATGAATTTTTAGGCACCACTCTGGATTAGTTTTGGCATGATCCAGAAAACTGAAGGCCCAGAGTGTTGAGATGCACTCCTAGAGCTAATCTTCTTGCTTTAATTGTATAGGAGTAGCTGGCAAGAATTCTGAGCTCATCCTTGCTGTCGATCAAGCACAGTAACTGGAGATGACTAGGAGATCCTAATCAAAAATTTACACCTAATCTGTACTAAAATGACCACTTAAATGCATGCTGATTTGCCTTGCTGATCAATCTAATTAAGGTTTGTTTACAGCAACATTTCCCATCTTCACTTACACCTGTCTGTATGCCTGGTAGTTCAGCCGTATCTCTACTGCCCCTTTTTCCTCCTCCTTCCCTCAGCTCCCCTCAGCTTGTACAGTGAGAGACATAACCTTTTCCTACAAATCTTCCCACATTTCTATCCGTAGACTGTCAAGGCTCCAGCACTGTGATTTGCTAAATGTGTACATGCTTATTGAACCATGCAACTAAGAAAAATGGAAACTGGCTGTCTATGTTCACTGTGCTCTGCTCAGTTAGTTTACTGATTCCTGTAATAGAATTGTGGCCAGAAATTGAGAATTTTCTTACCTGAAAAGGTAATTGAAACTCTGACAATAATAAGCCTTAGTAAGTGTACATCCATTTTCAAACTGTTGATTGTCACTGGCTACATCAGAGCCTTTTTCCCTAACAGCTCCAAATTAGAGGGCAGAAATGGGTTACATCATTTACTTCCTACACATCAAGCCTTTTTTTTTTCCTTCTTTTTCTTCCTGAATGGGTACAAAGATTGTATTTTGCCTTGTTGAGTATGGTCAGTTTCCCCTCACAAAGGAAACTCAATGAAACAGCGAAGAGAACTTCTGCAGGACTCTTTTAGTGCCCTAGGCAACATGGGAACAGATGAAAAGCACTACTGGGTAACTCTAGCACAAATGTACTAATGCATGAGTAGAGTATCATCAGAGCAGAAATGCATGGGTTTTTAAAGACTAGGAAAATAATACTGTCTAGAGTTTCCAACTATTATTTTACTTTAGACACTATTTAACATTTAACATAAAGCATATTTATTTTTTTTTGCTTCTATGATATTGTAATAAAGTACTTTTTCTTCTACAGTACTATTCTCCCTCCTAGCCATAGCTGTCCCATCACTGCCTCTCCCCAGTGGACTGAGCAGAAGGGGTTCAGCAGACTGAGCGTGGGAAGCACTTATTTGCTGGAGTTCTCTTCCGGACAGCTTCAGCACTCCCCCTCACTGCACTGCTCTGGCTTTGTGTTTTTTTTTCTGCTTTTCATGATAAGCCAAATTCTCTTCTCTGTGAAGAAAGGCTGTGGGTGTATTGTGCTTGATCTGGAAGTATGAGTGTAGAGAAAAAAAATCTGAAAGTGTTTTTGTACCTTACTAGGAAAGGTCCATTAAATTTTGTGAATAAAACATCACTGATGATGGAAGCACAGGTCTGGGGAGAGTACTAAATTACAGGGGCTGCTGAAATAGCAGAAATAATGATGTACATGTCTACAAGGCAGATACATCTTATCCACTCTATAAGAAAGCCTTCAATTTTAAAAGACAGAATTTACTATTGCCTAAATGTACAAAACTGTCATTTAAACAATAACATGCTAGATTTATTTTAATCATGCTGTCTACATTAGCTTGTTTTTAGAATTACATTGATGAAACACAAGCAAATTTGCTAGACTTTGTTAACCTAATGCTTCTTACAACTCCAGGACAATTGAGAGTCTCTCCATCCTGCCTTAGTGCAATTTGTAAAGTCCTACTGTTCTCTAAAAACAAAAAAGCAAATAGATCAGCCTGAAGGGTATGGGCACCTGACCGCATCTGAAGATGAGCCTGCAGATTTGAACAGTCAAGTCATTTTTTGAAAATATTTTTTAAGTGAAGACAATGTCTTCCATACCACTTAAATTATTTGTACAGTAATGCAGTAGGGGACCTAAAACAGCCATTCAAACGCAGTCTGTTGCATTTGTGGAACTAGGGATCTGAGTGAAGACTGCCGTCACTTGATCAACTAAATGTATTGCCCAAGACAGAAGGATAAATAACACACAAAAAAAAAAACCATTGCATAACTAAATTAAAAATCCCTTTAGCTATGTGTGATTTTGTGTATTGTTTCAATCTGTAGTATTTTTCACAACATCCAACAGTAGCAAATGTAAGCTGCGGCAGATTTAGTTATTTTATGGAATAATTCTGAATGTCATACATGAAACCATCTGAAGAAAAAAGCTAACACCAGTGACAATAACTTTCTTAGTAATAGACTGTTATTTCTAAGGTTGGCTTTCTTTAGTCTCAGCAAGTTGAGCTGAAGTATGCAACTGGAATCTATAAGGAGTAAGACCTGCCATCCCGTAGGAAATCCTGGTTATTCAACATTTTATTTAATCTTTTATTATTATTTATTTTTTTAATGACTGTAGGGATATGACAAGCTTTCCACTTAGATATTTTTGACTGAAAGGCATTTTTTTCCAATTTTCAAATTTCAAATATTCCACTTCAAGTGGTATAGGCTCAAGTCAGCCTCAATTACCATGGCTCGTAATACTTTCATTCTCTCCCAAGCTCTGAAACCATGTAGATCACTTTCGTGTCATTAATTGTCTTCAGACTTTCTGCAACAAAAAGTAGAAATAAGAGAGCTGCTAACAATGACAGAGAGTCAGATCCACTTATGCTGCTGATCTCAGTGTGTTTGGAAAAGTGCAAAAGTTGTGCTCCATCACAGGCACTGCCTGCCCCTAATCCATAGAAGTGATTCAACCAGTTCAAAAACTACAATGGATTTTGACGGGTAAAGTCCAGGGATCCAGGCACCTCAGCTCTAGCTCTCACAAAGTACCTGCTCAAACAGAAATAAATAACCGACCAACTGTTCTAAAATAAAGCATTTCGGTTTGCTATCGCAGGTCAAAATATTTAACTTGCTTTTCATCTGACTTGAAGTATTTTTTTAATGATTTTCTTTAGAATTAAGAAAATTAAATCATTGTGAGCTTTGGGTTTGTTTGGTTGTTTGTTGGGTTGGGGGATTGTTTGGTTTTTTGTTTTGGTTGGTTGCTTGTTTGTTTTTTCTGGGAAACCTAGCTTTGCCTAAGCACTACTTTCTGCTTTTAAAAACTATACACAAAATTTTGAATCAGTTTAGAGACTGACATTACTGGAGGTTGAAAAGAAAACACGAACAGGAACACAGCCAAAAACCCAAGGACATTTCTTTCCTCAAGTCTCCTATCTGCTAAGTTTGTATTACAAGCAGTCAGAAACCAACTTAATTTTTGGTAACATCTGAGGAGAGGAGGCTACCTGAAAGCTCAAGTGCCAAGAAGAGGAGCAGGCAGAGAACTAGTCACATGTTCCTAGTCTGCAGGGGCTGACTTCTTGCCTGGCAAAGGCAAAAGAGCTTGTTTCCGAAACACTGACAAAACCCCCAAGAAGCTGTGCTCAGATTGTGAAGTTATGCTGGCAGTTTCTTGACTATGTTTATAAGTAGCAATCACTTTACATACATACATGCCAGGAATCACTAGAAATTACTTAGGCAAAGTACGACAAGAACAACTTAAAATGTTTTCAGAAATGTCTTTTCATCAGTTACAAGATACTGCAGGAAAATGACTCTGAAGGAAATAGGGCTTTGGTAGTGCTTTCTAGAACAGTCACAAATGGGGAACAGGTGACTCCATCTTAAGATACCCTGAGTTGCCAAGTCTAGATGCATGAGCTACAGAGGAAGCTCAAAGCAAATGTCCAGTCAGAAACAAATTAACCTCTTCTCTCTCAAGACAGTTAAGGTTGTCTAACCTTCACCTCCATCCAAGAGTCTTAACTGGATGTATCTGGTTTTAGCCATTCTTTGGTGTTAGTTTTCTTTCATATTGTTTAGTTTCCCAGCTTTTCAAAAAGGGAAAATAAAATGGCTGATGACGAGAGTGACTTTTGCTTTGTAAGTTTTCATAACTGTATGACTTGGACAAAAATGAAAGCTCATTCACCTATAACAAAGCATGGAGTGCCCTTAAGGTTACCATGCCCTTGCTGGAAGGTAAGATTTGATTAGCTCATTGACAGCCAGCCCCAACAGTTTCATGAAATGGCACAAAAGAAGCTGAGCTGGGCTGCCTGACAGCTCTGTTGAGGAATGCAGCTCTATTATGATTTCTGCCGCATGTGAAGCTCTACAGGGACATGGGAAAATGAATGCATATACAGATTAAAGAGTACATATTACATAGATAGCCACAGCATTCACAGCTATATTGTTCTTTCTTTGTCTCACTCTTGCTTAAGTTCTCTTGCCATAGCATTGAGCCACCTCCTTTGAATCCATCATCCCCCTGAGCCATCATAAATATAGAAGCCTCTGAGTGCTGCTCACCCCAAAAAGCCACATCTGTTTCAGTCACTATGCAGCCACAAATGAGCAACAACACAATTATAACACAGCTCATAATGAGTGAAATCCAAAATGCTGCTTACATTGCTGCTTGCAGTGCTAACAAAATTATGAGAGCAACAACAAACACTAAAACCGTGCAAGCAAACAAACTGTATTTGTGGCAGCCGCACTGTAGTGCTTTCTCTAGGTTTTCTTCCTCCCTTTACATAATTTTCCCCTTTGACCACATCTTACTTTACATCAAAAAAAATGTCATTCTTTCTTGTAGAATGTGCAAATTGGGTGTGTGGTATGAGATAAAGAAGGGTACAGGTAACATGAATCTCAAACCGACAAATAAAAGAAGAACTAGAAAAGAAACTTAACCCGAATAATCTACTTGCACATATTCAGAAATCTTTGAAAAGCTATGTGCATATTGCAAGTTGCAGCAGGCCTGCAGGCGGCTTTAATTTGCATGAATGGCTGTAGCACAGAAGCAGAGTGCTGGATGACTAGATGACCTTTGCAGCTGTCTGAGGGTCAGTGAAATGCAGTTTCTTCAGTCAGGCTTAGAGGGACTCCCTTGATATGATATATACCAGTATTTTTTTTCTTCCTTTTTTTTTTTTTTTTTTTTT
>NDXB01015125.1:135267-149151 GCA_002631895.1 Agapornis roseicollis | reverse complement strand
TTTTTTTTTTTTTTTTTTTTTTTTTTTGTCTTTGACAAATATAATACAGGCACAATAAGGCAACATTACAGATACTTGAAACAACTGAGATTTGGCTGGTTCAAAAATCTGAGTATTTCCCTCTCTGGATATTATTTTAGTGTATTCTGTTAACAGATTGTATCTTGCAATGTTAGTATTTTGGGGCACTTAGTAGGCCATTGCTACTCTTTTTGATATTAGTCAATATAAGCTGTGTTTCTTACAAGATTTTGATTAATTATCATCAAATCAGCATGTGAAGATCCACTGCATGCCCCTTTCCCTCCCACTTCAGAGATACAGCAGCAGAAAATAGGCAGGTAGTATGCTTCAGGCAATAAAAGTGGCAGCATCACCAGGGTTAGATACCTATTTCCTAATTAATTCAAACAGTTTCTGCTCACTACCCACTGATTAAGTTTGTTACATTTTGGCTGAATACCATTTAACTGAACATAGTCATCACCCACACTGTTACTATAGATACAAAAAAAAAAAAAATCATTCCATACCTAAAAGATATTATCCTAATAAAAAATGAAAGAAAGGTCTTAAAATGTGAGGTACAATGCATGTGCCTAAAATTTCAACACAAACCAAATAGGCTTTTATGCAGCAGATGCTCAAATTCCCATTTAATAAGGAGAACCTATTTATTTTCTTAGTGATAGTTCAAGTTTGGAATTAGATCATTGTATCTCATAGATAGGAGGATGGGTAGGATAAGAGCAGGAGCCAATAAAGATGATGGGCGAACACAACCTAGAACAGCAGACACATGTAGAGCTATTCCGTTGTTTCAACACATTTCACCTTTTTAAAAAATACTGAGCATACCAAAGATGAAATGACATGATGACATGATGGAGAGAAAAAGGCACATGTTATGCAGAACTCTGCTCTATATTCTTGACCCAGAAATAATACCTCACAGCCTGATCCACTCATTCTTGGTTTGTAGATTTGATTACTGCACCTCATACTCAAAAATGGAGACAAGCTTCTTTAAAAAGCTCCACTTTGTACAAAACATTACGGTTTAAATGCAATTCATTTTGCTGGATTGTCACAGACATGTTACTTTTGCATTTTCTTTGTGCTAATTCAGAGTCCAGTTCAAGGTCCATGTCCTGCTATTCATAGGCCTAGGAAATTATTCGTTTTTTGTAAGGAGCCATTCTGGTTGAGTAACCTTAAACAGATCAAAACCACAAAGCAGACTTGACAAAAACTAATGAAACATTACAGGAAGAGCTCGATCCATATTCATTGGTAAAATACATCTAAAAAAATGAAATGGCAAAAAGAAAAGAAAAAGAAAAATCCCTTCCTCATACACTTCAGAAGGCATTTTTTCCTTTAGAAGTGACTGCAAAATATGCATGATCTAAGTCCAACACGAAGGCGAACAGCAAGGTTGGGTGCCACATGAAACAGTGCATGGTGTCACACATGTTTTAATGCTTAAAACAAGAAAAAAAGGGGGTTAGGATTTCTCAGCACTTTGCATAAGGCTCAGCTCAAAATTAGGATATGTGAATGTGTCTCGTTCTGAGTAATGCATCTAAACTCTCTTGGGAAGCTAGCACAGCCAGTGGAGCCTGGAGAGAAAGTCCAGACTCTACTGCTATCCCGTTGATCATCATTTTGAAAAATCCCCATCAGTAATTCAGTAACATATTCTCCTTAGCCTAGAAAATCCCCTAGCAAATATAAAAGTGCTATCTATTTTGATAGATCATGCCATCAAAAATTAGAATTAGGCTATTCATTAATCCTGCTGTTTTCAAAAGTCTTGCAGTTTTACAGGGAGTCTCGCATCGTATTTTCTCTTTTAAAGCTCCAGCTTTTGTATTCTCTTAAATCCATCAACATCTTCTAACTTTCTTTGAAAAAAAAAAAACAACTCAGTATGTAAAACATGGAAAGATGAATACAGTGCACACTGCAACATGTGATAGAAGACATTACCTAAAGACATATCATAAGCTTAATAAAGTTTTCAGATATCAATATGTGCAACCATCAGTGCTGTTCCTCCTTGATTCCACAAACTTCAGTTATGAAATATGTCATGGCCATGAAAGTCCCATGTATTTTCAAGGTAACGTAATTTACCTTCCAAGTCCACCTGGCAGAGACCTCAGTACTGTTTGGTTTGAGAGCACAGCTGATTAATAATGTTCTCTAATTAGACAAATAAATTCTGATGACACACCACTCCCTGGATGATGTGGGAGAAAACTGAATATGCAGTCTAAGTTACAGATCATACCTATCTCAGATCTCATGTTTGGCAAAAACTGGTGGCTGCTTTTCACATACATTTTTAAGACTGATCTGTATTTGATGAGGAAGCACTTCAACATACATGAGCTTCACCATCATTTAGAATAATTACTTCTTAAACTTTCCTTATAGTCTTATACACTCTTCTATATATTTTGCTTTATATTAATTATATTTTCTTCTGTGGGTAAATAAAGACACTACTTTTTTTTCTTTTTTTAAATGTTTTATAACATTTACTTTACCTATTTTTTCTTCATAAGGGAGTCAGGACTGCAGTTGGTAATAAATAATTCTCTTCACAATAGCCATTATTTGCAATGTCACTGCAATGTTTTTGAGAATGAAAAAGGCAAATGAACAATTCTAAAACACATTTTTTAAGCCAAGCTTTTCAATTTTATTTTAATTACCTTCTGCCCAGATTTTTAATCAAGGTCAAAGTACTACTAAGCATTTAAAACTGCTAAAAGATTTTTTTTTCCAGTATTTTTCTGACACGAAATGTGTTTCTTCTTCATTATTTCAAACAAAGTATAAAGTCCTGAGAAACTTTGTGGTATTTAATTTTTATTCTCTGAAAAGCTCTGCTTTGAGGTCTGGCCAAAATGTTGCTTAGCTCATACATGTTTGTAAGAGGATCTGTCATGGAAAAATATCTGCGGATACATAATAATGTCCCTACTCTTATATGCTACTTAAAGGATCCCTTGCTAAAGCTGCAAACCAAACAGGATCATTCTGTGTGTTATTGTATTTGTGGCATTTAATACCATCATGAGTGAACTGCCTAATTACATAAACAGCCATGAAATTTCTGGGTCAGCTGATGATTGCCTTTGGAGGCACAGGAGTCCCAAGGAATTTTTGAAAGTCATAACTGGCAAAAGCTACATCTGCAGTATTTCTGTCTCTAACTTAAGCGGCAATGATTCAGTTATTCAACATTTGTTCACCAATCAACCAAATGCCAAGTCATTATTTTGAGCCTCTGGACACAATATGCAGATGTGATTTGGTTCCTTCAATGTTTTTCAGATATTAAGAATGAGACTATTCTCAGCATTTGTTACACAACAGTCAGGCTTTTAAGAAGACAAAAATCAGAAATTCACAAACACACTACAAAACCTTGTCCTTAATAAAAAATGAAACTTGAGCAAATAAGCAAAAGTACATGCTGAGATGAGGATAAGTTTAAGCTGTAAATATATATATATATTATTAAATTGAACAGCTAAAAAGTCTTCTGTTTTCTCACTGATATTTCTGCTTGCATTTCCTCCTTCGGAATTATTTCTCATTTGCCATTGTTTAAATGACAAAAAATTAGAGTCTTTCTTTTTTATTTAAGCATAATGTTCTTAATTCAGAGATCTAATGCAGAGATATACTAACAATTAAACTTTTTTTGAGTGAGGGATTGTCATCCATAGGCCTACTGGAAGGGGATAGCTTTCACTCCAGAATAAACAATGCAGGGTATCTGTCACCAAAACCAGCTCAGGGGAGGCTGTGATCTACTGAATCTCATGCTAGCCTTTGTCTTGCTGTTCTTTCTGCAGCTACTTTTATTGCTCCTGCTTAATAACATCCTTAATTTCTCCCTGTTCAGTACCCCTGACAGGAATTTATGGCATCATAAGACATCAAAACCATAAGGATGGAAGATTAAATATTTTATACAATTTTTCATTTGCAGTGCACTTTATTTCACTCTTCTTAATAGGTACTGATGGCACAAATACTAAAAATTCCATTGATTTAGATACAAATACTTCAGTCTTTACTCATCAATCTCAGTTAAATTTTGTTTGCATAAAGGCCAAATTTAGTCCTTTTACACTTCAAAATAAATAGACAACCCCCCCCACCCCCCCCTTCCCACTCCAGAAAAAGCTTTCAGATGTAGCACTTGAAGAAAAAGGCATATAAAGCCCATAAATGAGCCAGACCAAACTATCACTTTAATCAAACTTGTAGTACTTGGCTGTAAAGCACTACAAAAAAAGTAAGAAAAACTGAAACACCCTTAAGGATAATTGAACAAGCCAGGACTGCCATCATACAGGGAGTAAATATTGGAAAAACAATAATCTAGAAAGGCTGATGCTGAGAGAATTAAATTAAATACCCATGGAAGTTAATTACTGGGAAAGTAAAAAGTGTATTGGAAGGAGCAAAAGAGAAGACAGACAAATAAACCTACTACCAGCTAAACTTGATTCTAACTATTCCTTCTTCTATTCCCCATATTCTGTAAATTACAGTGACTAATCTGACAAGAGTAGATTCACAGTAATGCAAGAACAATAAAAATTTAGCCCACACTGTTTCTACTTTATTGAATTTAATTTATGTCTGTTTATCAGAATTCTTGGTAACTACTCCGGTGTTACAGAGTGGAAAACGATAGAACATTTCCAGTTCTTTTTTTTTTCTCATTTCAACATTGCTTGTTCTTTGGAGAAGCCTTTCAGTGTGCATCCAATCCTCTCTATAGATGGTGGAGTGCCAAAACCTGCTGTGTCTTTTAATTGGTATTAATTTCTTTTCCAGAGAGGTGAAAGACACCTTGTTCTGGATTCCAGGTATCTCTAACATTTCACACAAAGACAGGATACAGCAAAGACGATGTAAGAACATTCTCCAAGGAGAAAATTGAAGACTACCAACTGTCTATATACTTTAATTGCATTTGCTTCTCCTGTTTGTCTCCAGCTGAAAAAAAGGACACCTATTTCACAGCAATGTCTGCAAGCAGCCCAAAGAATATGAAATGGAACATGGGAGGTGTAGTAATTCCACCTGGAAGAGTACTGTAGATTGAGTGTTTAGTGATCCACATAACAGGCAACATGCCTGTGCTGTCCTATACTACACTGCATACATAGCACGGCTTTTAGGCCTATGTAGTGTTGTACTTTTCCCTTGGCTGCAGGATAAACTTACATGGCTAATTGCAACAGAGGAAGCTGCTGACAGCTCACCCTTGCTACCAGTGATTATGTCACATGTGTCTCCTTGTCTTTGTCTTAAAGTGAAGCAGCGAGTTCTTATGCAAATATCTATTTGTTTCATTGTAAAAATGATGAATAGTTTTCCTTCAAGGAAATACTAGAACTCTAGACACTACAATGCTGGTTAACCCCTCCATGAATAAGACATGCTGTGTCCAGACTGGAGACACTACAATGCTGGTGAACCCCTCCATGGACAAGATACACTGTGTCCAGACTGGAGGTCCACCTTATGATGCAGCACAGTTTGCGGTTCTCTTACATGAAGGACCAGGGAGGAATACACAGACGTTGTCCAGGAAGCTAGGAAAAAAGAAAGCTAAAGCCCAGTTAAAATTGAATCTGACCAAAGATGTCAAAAACAACAGGAAAGATTTCTATAGGTATGTTGCAAAAAAAGACAGACAATGCGCACACTCTCCAGAAGCTATCAGGAGAACAGACTACCCTGGATTTAGAGAAGTTTGAGGTTCTCAGTGACTTCTTTGCCTCAGCACTGCCAAGTGCTCTAACCACACCGCTCAAGTCTTGGAATATAAATGCAAGGACTGTGAGAATGAAGACCTTGGGCCCACTGTAGGAAAGGATCAGGTCTGAGATCACCTTAAGAACCTGAATGTGCACAAGTCCATGGGATCTGATGAAATCCATGGCCATCATATTTGAAAAATCATGTCAGTCAGGTGAAGTTCCTGAAGACTGGAAAAAGGGAAATATAATCCTTATTTTCAAGAAGGGGAAAATGGATGACCCAAGGAATTACAGACCAGTCAGTCTCACCTCTTCTGTTCCTGGCAAAATCTTGGAGCAGATTCTCCTGGAAGCCATGCTAAGGCACATGAAAAACAACAAGGTGCTTGGTGACAGCCAGCACGACTTCACTAGGGGGAAATCCTGCCTGACCAATTTGGTGGCCTTCTATAATGAGGCTACAGAACTACAGAGAGGGGCAAAGTAGTTGACATCATCTACCTGGACTTGTGCAAAGCATTCCACACTGTCCCACATGACATACTTTTCTCTAAGTTGGAGAGACATCAATTTCATAGGTGGACCACTCGGTGGATAAAGAACTGGCTGGATGGCCTCATGCAGAGAGTTGTGGTTAACGGTTCAATTTGCAGTTGGAGACCAGCAATGAGTGATGTCCCTCAGGGATCAGTGTCGGCTGGTGAGCAATTCTGTTGTGCATCACTTCTGTTTATTGGGGTTTTTTCCCCTCCCCTTTTTAGTTTTATATTATCTCCCCTTGTTATTTCCTTTATTATTATTAGTAGTAGTAGTAGTTTTGTATTATACTTGTTATTGGACTGTTCTTATCCCAGCCAGTAGGGTTTACATTCTTTCAGTTCTCTTCCCCATCCCACCTGGAGCAGGCGGGGAAGAAAGGGGAAATGAGCAGGTGGGTGAGTGGTTCTGAGTTACCAGCTGGCCTTAAACCAAGACAGTGGTATTCTCAGCAGTATCCTATGGAGTCTGAGTACATTTCTTGTTAGGATCATAATGAACACTGCCACTGCTGTAATCTAACACAAAAGCCATACAGACTTGGTATTAAATTGCCCTGAACAGTAAAACTCTTGTTACAATTCTGGTAATATCATACTTCTCATTGCAGTAGAAAATTATTCTGCTATCCTTCTTTAAGAAGTCTGTTATAAACTTATACACATCTCACAAATTTACAAACTTCTGTAATAATTCCAATGCTCATTTGTTCTCAGAATCAGTTTAATTAAATATTTAAAGGTTATTTCTTTAGGGTCCTGTTTTAAATGGATTGTATTAAAAAATATATGTTTTAGAGAGCTGAAATGAGTTATAATGGTTTACACAGGAAAATTTTAACTGCCTTTCACCAAACTGTTTCAGTGCAGAACTACTCATTCAAAACTACTGTAAGAGATATAATATTCTATCATGCTCCTGAATAGAGATTATGTGATCCATGATGTCCCATGCCTTGATGTTAAGGCACACTTTTACACTCACTCCCATAATATCCCTGTCATCACATAACTTAAATACAGACTGTATAAGTGGATAGAAAGGTGCATAGAAACCTGACTGCAGCATTTACTGTACAGGGTTGCAGTCAGCAGCACAAGTTTTGTCTGGCAGTTGTCTAACTTGAGGCACCCCTGGGATTGACAGTGGGTCAGAGCTCACTCTTGAAAAGTTTACAGACAACTCCAAAGACAGGCAGACTTGGAGGTGGATGGCAGTATGATGAGAAACAACAGACACAGGTTGCAACATAGAATCAGAGAATGCTTTGGGTTGAAACATCATCCAGTCCAACCCCCTTGCCATAGGCAGAGACATCTATCAGTAGATCATGTTGTTCCAAAGCCCCATCGATCATGGCACTGAACAATGCTATCAAGGATGGGGCAGCCACAACTTCCCTGGGCTCCCTGTACCTAAGAAATACACAGCTTGACTGGGCAATTTCTCTGGACAACCAGCATCTCACAACCTTCATCATCAAAATTTCTTCTTTTTAGCCAATTTAAATTTACCCTCAGTTTAAAATGACTGCTACTACAGGTCTTTCTCCATATTTCTTAGAAGTCCTTTTCATATATTGAAAGGCTGCTTTAAGGTCTCCTCACAGCCTTTTCTTCTCCAGGCTGACAAACATCAACTCTCTCAGATTTTCTTCATAAGAAACACAGGATATTCCAACATTGTGTACATATTCACCATAACAGTGGTCAAATGCTGGAACAGCTCATTCAAACAGTTGGTGAAGATAAGCCCTTGGAGATATTAAAAACTCACTTGTAAAAGTCCCTGAGGAACTTGGTATAACTGGGTACAGAAATTATAAATGATTAACATGTCTGAAACCTAAATCTTCAACAGATTAAAGTTTATCTGGAAAAGGCATTCTCTCATCATCCTACGATTCCTTCAAAATTCTCAAATATTTTTCTTATCTTTTAAGAGGATGTAAAAGAGAAAACATTTAAAATTTTCACAAAGTTTTTAGAGGTTTTTTTTTTGTTTGGTTTGTTTTTTTGTTTTTGTTTTTGTTTTTTTTTTTTAATTTGGTCCAGGTCATTTGGTTATGACCTTTAAGGCAATTGTTTCACTAGGATTAGCTTATTTTTCAAAATGTCATTCGCTGGTGAAAAAAAAGTGAGATCTTTCATTTTGAAAAGGTCAAAAGTCTTTGACCTTTTCAAAACCCTTTTGAGAAAAAAATAAAAAAACAAAAACCCTGTCAAAAAAGCTTGTTTTGTGAATAGCTGAATGTAGTTGTTACAACAAAAGAACTCCATTGTGCAAACCCACTGCTCACATTAAAAACTTTGTGGCATGGCTTTGAGTAAAGACACATGCTCTGGCTTTAAAAAATGATGACTCTTTCACCTTTTTTTCTGCCTGCCTAAAGCAAAACTTCGTTTTCCTTCATGAATGGCAGCAATCTACCAGGACACAGAATTTAATCTCAGAAAATAACATATTTTAACTTCCAACCATAATCTGCAATAACCATTATAAATACAACATAAAATTCTAAATTTTTGCACATTTTTAATATTGCCTATAAAGTATAAAGAAGAGAAGCTAAAAAGGAAAACGTTTATTGGTCCATGGCAGTGAGTATTAGACCTCAGTTGGACATGTCTGACTTACAATGTTTTTTCTCATCCTGTTAGAACTGCAGCACCTCTGGGCATGACATTTCTCTTGGATGAATGTCTCCACAGTTTGTTAGACATTGCATACTGATGCATTGATTTCCCCAAATGTGCCATCATTAAAAGAGGTGTTATCTTTTTCATGTTCTCAGAAACATTGTCCAGGTTGGTTTTTCAAGCAATCTTCTCCTCTTATCTTTTATATTCTGTTCCCCCTTCTTTCACAGAGTATTTCTTTTAAGGATAATATTTTGGGCATTGGCCCTTTTTGCTACTTGTTGAAATAAAATTTCATACAGCTTCTGATTCTGAAATGGCAAGAAACAATTTCTCCACATTTAAACCTATTAATCCTTTTTTCTTAGACAAGGTAAAACAGCCTTTGTAGTACCTTTCCCAGATTTTTGCTACAGCAGCATATTACATCCAGTGTCACACTAATACCTTGTTTTAATTTTGATTTTGGTGGAATCCAAAATACTGAGACATTCTAAATAATCATATTCTGCCCCAGGTTGTTAATACAATTTCTGAGTTACAAGTTCATTCATAAAGAATTAAAAGTAATCAATTATTCAAATACTTTCATTCCTATTTTCCAATGGATCCATAAAGATGTGCTTTCTATGATTCTATGATATTCTTTTCAATACATTCTGAATTCACTGAACCTCTGCAAAAACGCACAGGCCCATCACACTGTTTCAAACTGCAATATCATATTTAAAATTGCATAGAATGGTCATTTAAGGAATGACTTAAGGAAAATGTATTTGGCAAAATTTATAAGGTATTAGCAATGTTACCTCAGCAACTTCTATTAAATTGGATAAATAGCTCCTAGGAGGAGGCAGAAGGGGCATTCACATGGCTTACTACAGACTGTACTGAAAGAAATCAGGAACTTAAATTCCCTGCACCCTTATGCAGAAAGACAGAAATGCCTGTAGGACAGGGAATCAGACTATGTAACCAGACTTCTAAAGGAGTAGATGATGTGAATACGTTTGATTTGCTTAGTCAGTAGAAGCGATACAATGTATCAGATATCTGACAAATACAAGTCTAACGTCAAGAGTACTAGAATCACAATAGGGTAAATCTGGCAAAAATTAATGCCATAACTGCAAAGGGATGCCAAACTCATTTTTGTACTTTGATTCCAGTATTCCCTGGTTTTGACTTACAGCCGTCCAGTCCAGCAGTAAAGTCCTCACTTGAGCAAAAGCTACCAACTCTATCAGACTACCCACAAACAATTACATCTTTCTATCACAGTAGCTCCTGGAGGTCTTCAGAAGATGCTGGTATCCTCACTTCCATGACAGTCACTGCCTGACGAACAATGGCCATTTGTGTGTGCAGGCTGTGACAGAGAAACATGAAAATACCTGCAGGTGGAAGCAAGGCTGCTGAGCTCCTCCTGAGAAAGATCCAGCTCCCTGAAATATCCCAGCATGCCCTTCCAGCAGCACTGGTGCTCCTGACCTTGGCACCGACAGGACTTTAGAAGATTCAGCATAGCAGTACAGGGAAAGAGTAGATATTTGTAAGTCATATTGCATGATAATTTTGAGGATAGTATTCCTAATGAAGCTGTACTGTACTACTTGGGTAGTAAAACCACATGAATTCCTACAGTTGGACAAAATAGCCATTTGGTGTATTTCAGTGCAATTGTTCAGTTTTCTGTTAGGCTAACAATAAATCCTTGTTTCCACATATATATGATGCATTTCATAGAATCATACAATAGTTAGGGTTGGAAAGGACCTTAAGATCCTCTAGTTCTAACCCCCCCACCATGAACAGGGATGCCTCACACTAAACCTTGTCACCCAAGCCTTTGTCCCACCTGGCACTGAACACTGCCAGGGATGGAGCATTCACCACTTCTTTAGGTAACCTGTTCCAGTGCCTCACCACCCTTACAGTTAAGTAACTTTTTCCTTATACCTAACCTGAACTTCCCCTGTTTAAGTTTGAACCCGTTACCCCTTGTCCTGTCACTACAGTCCCTAATAAAGAGTCCCTCCCCAGCATCCCTATAGGCCACCTCCAGATACTGGAAGGCTGCTGCTATGAGATCTCCATGCAGACTTCTCTTCTCCAGGCTCAACAGTCCCAAGTTTCTCAGCCTATCTTTGTATGGGAGGTGCTTCAGTCCCCCGATCATCCTTGTGGCCCTCCTCTGGACTTGTTCCAACAGCTCCATGTCCTTTTTATGTTGAGGACACCAGAACTGCACACAATACTCCAGGTGAGGTCTCACGAGAGCAGAGTAGAGTGGCAGGATCACGTCCTTCGACCTGCTGGTCATGCTCCTTTTGATGCAGCCCAGGATATGGTTGGCTTTCTGGGATGTAAGCGCAAACTGCCATCCCATTTCATTTCCTTCTGCCCAAGACAAGATTTTGAGTGTAACAATATTTAAGTAATTAATGCAAATTTCTATGGGGTCTGAGCGTATGCAGTTCTGAATGATGCAGCTATGCAAACACCAAAGTGCCAAATTACCTCCCTAATTGTTTTTTGAGGAAAACTAATAAAAAAACCCCTCAAATGTACAGGATATTATTGTAGCCTCTTTAAAGTCTCTCCTTTTGTATCAGATTCTTAACAGTATTAAGTGCAGCATTAACTGCTATGGAAACTGTCGCTGTAGTGATATCAGCAGTGGTCAAAACGGTGATTCAGGAGAAATGCAAATACAAGCAGTATTCTGCTACTCAGGGTCTTGTTTTGGTTTTCATGCACATACATGTCATAAAGCTCTGAGGCATTTCAGACTTGCAGAAATCAGGATGTTGTAGCCACCAGCCATTAGAGACTTGAACAGTGTTAGCATGGCTGCTGCTAAAACCACTTGCAGATCTGTCAGTGGGGGGCAGTAGCAGCATGAATAGACCAAAACTCACCAGGGCTCCTCCATTTTTATGATGGCATCCCAGAGTGTCCTGAATTTTCACTGCATTTGCGCTCAAAGTTACTTTTCCCTTCCTACCTACTTATGACATTCTTCAGGGCTAAAAAGACAGCCCTTGCTTACAACCCTGGCACAGCTTGTTTATTGTTTCCATCCTGTAGTAAATAATAGCAAAAAGATCAGAAAGCAGCATCAGTAGTCTGACAGCAGCTTTTATATTCTACATGGGCAATTGAGCCTTTGCCTAGATCTAGAGAAGATCTGGAAACAGGAAGCAAGAGTCACGGAAGAATAGGCAGAACTTCTGCCTTTTTTTTTCTTTTCAGGTACTTTATGGCATATTTTCAGTAGATACGCAGAAGTAAAAACTGTGTTTTAAAAACAAACAAACAAAACCAAAGCCAAACAAACACAAAAATCAAAAAAAAACCCCAAAACAAACAAACAAACAAACAAAAACACAAACAAACCAAAAAACGCCCCCCAACATGCAAAACCAAAACCCCACAAATTTCAACCTGCTTGTAATGACTGAGAGCAAGAACATCTGTCATTTGCCCTCTTTCTCTAAAGCAGGAACAACTCCAGTGCAACTTCCAGCTGGGGATTTAACACTAAGCAGGAGGCTGGCTGATCTTCAACATCTGCTTTCTCCTCCCAGTCCTCATGGCAGGAATGGTCATTCTATAACCAGTGAAATCACTGATGAAGGTTGCTCTTGCCATAGCACTGGCAGGAGGCAGGGTGCTGCAGAAACCCTGCTTAACACTTCTCAGAAACAGTCTTAACGTGGTGCTGGCTTAGAATGCTTATCTGAACCAGAAGAGGAAGGTAAAACATGAGAAGTTTTAAAATCCTGCAGACAACTAAGCATTGAACAGAAAGCTTAATATGAGGTCTAAGATTTATCGCTGGTGGAGTTTCAGTAAATCCAGATATAAGGATCTCACTGGATATTCATTTCCGCTAAGTTAGGGCCTCAGCACAGCCTGTAGCCGGTTACACTGTGGTTTCTGAAAATGTCCTAACTAACTGAATTATCAATATTGTATTTCTTTCAAGAAAAGGCAGCTTAAAAAAAAAGAAATGTCTTACTTCCTTTGGTAAACAACAGAGAAACAATCCAGTTTACAAATATATAGGAATAAAATTTACTTCTGGGACTAGCAAAATTAAATTGAAATACACATGTTGCAGTTGTCGCAAATTCCATCTGTTCTGCAAGTTAAATTCTGAGCTGGGAATACCATAAAAACCAGAACAGGGTGCAAGCCATCGAAAGCTCATTAAAAGAAGCAATTCTTAAGCACATCTTTTACAAATGCTGTATATTTATGAAGTTGCTTTAAAACAAAGCAAATGCAGACAAGGTGTTCATGACTTAGAATCAATCCCAAGCTAGTTTGTGCATCAAGAAAACAAAAATACATTGAAGCCACATCTCAAACAAATAAGTATAATCTAACAGTTAGTGTTACCTTTCTGTTAATTTGGCAGAATAAAACCGATTCCATTATTTTCACTGATTTCATAAAGTCTGTTCCTACATAAGGATTCAGTAGCTGGTTTAGCTTAGCTGGTTTTGAAAGCACAATATATCCTAATGCCTGACAGGATGACAAGAGAGGTTTGACCTGACTACCACTTTTATAATGAAGTTTCTCTACTCAAAGAGAAATGTAATTCAAGACTTGTACTGCTTCTTTTGAAAGGAATCTTCCATACTTTGAGACAGTAACCCCATTAGACACTTTTTCCCCAAGATTAGTCACCACCAAGGACAGAAAGGAAAGAAGCTATCTGCAAGAAATTATTTTCATGTTTTCATGTTTTGTCATGTTTTTCATGTTTTGTCAGAACACAGAACTATGGGTGCTTCGTAAAAATAAAGCAATAGAAATAACTTTTCAAAGCATAAACCATCTATAAACTAAAAAAACAAACAAAACAAAACAAAACCAAACCAAACAAAAAAAAA
>NDXB01015125.1:115923-135201 GCA_002631895.1 Agapornis roseicollis | reverse complement strand
AAAAAAAAAAAAAAAAAAACAATTAAAAAAAAAAAACAAAAAAAAAAAAAAAAAAAAAAAAAAAAAAAAAAAAAACAAAACAAAAAAAAAAAAAAAAAAAAAAAACCAAACAGAACCAAACAACAGAAAACTATTC
Source organism: Agapornis roseicollis (assembly GCA_002631895.1). Classification (NCBI taxonomy): domain Eukaryota; kingdom Metazoa; phylum Chordata; class Aves; order Psittaciformes; family Psittacidae; genus Agapornis; species Agapornis roseicollis. The sequence continues at coordinate 135,065 of NDXB01015125.1, read as the reverse complement.
TTAGTTAGGGCAGTCTATAAACATCATCATGTTTGTTGTTTGCTGGCTGAAATACGGTTGTTACTGTAATATATGCTAAAGACCTGTTTGTAAGTAAAGAGATTCCTTTAAAAGTCAAAATGTCACTAACCATTTGAAGATACATTATAATTTATAGCTGAGCCCTCAATAGTACATTTACAATTAGTTGCAGTCTGTAACTGCTTCTTAGCCTGTAAAAATGATGCATATTCAAATAACTAAAACAGTAGCTTCTCACATTATACTAATGTATTCAAGATTATTGCATTTCTGGTATATGTAAGAAATCAATCATCTACGTATAACTAAAAATAATAAAAAATATTAGTAGATATGCTCTGATAAAAATATCTTTAACTGATCTGTATTGGGAAAATATGTGCCATATTTTCCTCCAGCATTTCATTCACTTGCTTTACTAAGATTAGGTCTACCTGGCTCAAGGATCATCCATTTAATATCCTATTATATGCTTTATTATACTGCTCAAACATCATGGTAAGAATGAGCTACACAAGCAAAAAAGTAAGTCATTAACTTAGCAACACATTGGGCAAAGGTAATAATATTTTTACTTAAGAAATTTCGTTCTGATACACAGCTATAACAGACACAATTTTAATAAAACCACTGCCTTAAAATTAAACAGTATAGGTAATTACTGAACCTCCAAAAAAAAATAAGAAGCTTTTGCACAATGGTACTTCTGAAAACCTTTGCTATGGCTTTGTACAGTGAGTAGTGGTTCAATATCCATCAAATGGTTTGGTATTTATAGTTCATATCCCCCAAAATTTGCTCACCTCTTACACAGAAAAAATTCCTCTAAATTTAATGGAATTTTGCTTAGCTAAGGAGCTCCAAGATCCCCACATTAGTGTATTTTGCACCATTTGCTAAGTGAGAAAGTAATCAAACAGAACATGGTAATAATTTAGTTTGGTCTACTCACTCCTAAGTGGTTGAAAATATCTTCCCTTGTAAATTATAACTACCATAAACCCTGTGTCTTCAAAGCTACATTTTGACCAACATTAAGAATCAAAACAAAGCAAAACAAGGTGGCAAATTCATTCTTTTTTTTTAGGCTTGATTTTATGTCATCTTCTATCATAATGGGTAAAACATGAGTCCTCCAGTCAAAATAGCCATAGCAAAGTATCAGCTATAAGCTCTCCTTGTCTAAATAAGCATCCTGAAAATACCATCTCAGCCAAGACAAGAAACATCAATGATCTTGGCTCAACCATGTCCACCAACCAGATAACAGAATAATGCAGCACAGCTCTAATGACAAAAGAATCATTGTTTATTATGTAAGGTGAAGATGAACTCTTCTTGCATGCTATTTTAATAATCTTCATAATGTTAATTTTCAATATATTTATATTTCCAAGCTCTGGAAGAATTATATTGCTAACAGAATATGTATTAGAAGGCATATAAGAAAAAGTCTGTTCAATAAAAAGATTTTTTGTTTGTTTGTTTTGCTTACTTTATAGTATCTGTTTGCATAGGTTGCCTAGGCATTGTGATCTCCTGAGAAGACAGCAGCTCCTTAATTGTCTAAGCATTTATTGTCACAGCTTTTCAGCAAGCATCTGATTTTGCAGTCAGGATACCAAGGAAAAGAGTATTCAATAGGCTTCTACATAAGATTTCTGGACAGGTCTATTAACTCATTCTACTGACTTCAGCGGAAAACTGCTTTCCTGTGGTCATTTTGTAAACTTCTTTCTGTAAGTAAATCAAAGTGGGGCTAAGAAGATGACTGAAGCTTTAATTACCTACTGCTAGTGCACAACACATTAGAAAAGATGTACAGACAATTCTGCATGCTTGGGATACAAGAAATGAGGGGGTTTTGTTCAAAGCCTATAGCACAAGGATTTGCATTGCACTGATTAAAAAAGAGAAAAGGGAATAGATAATGGATTTAGAAACATTATAGGAGATTTTTCCTCTTCTCTAGATATTATACTGGTTTTATCACATGAAGAGTAAAAGCAGATTGAAAAATACTGGTGTTGTCACTACTATTTATTGAATACAATGATTAAGTCACAGATATTTAAACACAAAATCATGAAACTCTAGTTCATGCAGATAACTGAAAGGTCTTCTGAGACTGCAGGTCTTCCATGACCCTGTTGATTCCCCCTGCAGTTTTGTTTTCACCCACAGACCTTTAACTCCTTTGTGTGGAATTCAACAGCTTCACCAGGAGGGGTACAAAACACACAATTCAGCCCCACCCGAGACTCATCCACTGCCTGATGATTAGGCCATTATCCTGGAAAATGGAAACATGGATTTGAATCTCTTTGACATCTGAACAAACTAAATATTAGGCTAAGGAAAATGACCTAAGCATTAGGTCAGGAAATGAGTCAGGACTGAAATCCTGACAGAATCCTTCCAGTAGTGCTGAGTAAGGTGCATAAATATCACTGAGACAGGTAATTTAAGACGTGTTTCTGTGTTCAGCATTTACTGTTGGCTAACTCAAAGGCCCTCAGCTCAGCATGCTGCTTTTTCTAAATGGTTTTCTGAGACACCTAACTCTGATAGACATTGTACAGAAAGCCTTTGTATTTTAGTAACACAGATTTAGACAGGTTATGAGTTAGGAACTACGGTATTATGCAGCTGTGTCTCATCCCTTTGTGGATCCACAATCTTGCAAAACAATTAAATTCTGGTTTTTTCCATTGATACAAACTTGCCTCCCTACCTCAAGAGAACTATATCAATTTACACCAGCAGAAGGCTAGCCCTGGTTGCACAATTAATGCATGAGCTAGTATCAGTCATAGGAAGCAATCACAATCTATATATGAAAGAGAAACCAAAGAGATTAATGTCTGAAAACTGACATGAGAACCTTAATTTCTATACAGAAAACCCTAAGTAATAAGAAAAGTGAACACCAGTTTGATGGTATGGTTCTCTTTCAGACCTGCAATTTGTATACATGACATAATAACTAAGACCTGATGAGTGATTTGCACAGATTACCTGTTAGCCAAAAAGAAAGAGGCATTCTGTGAGAATCACTCAGTTGGTAGTTGCCCTATTACAGAAAGACAAGCGATTTGATTATGATACACAATATAAGTGTTTTGTTCTCATTAAAAATGAACATGCTGTGGGATACTTCTACCACGTACTCTACAAGTACCCACTGTGAAAAGCTATGCTATAATGAATATGTAATTTGGATATGTCTTTTATGGAAAAATCCAGTGAACTCAAAATAACACTTGGGAAGAACCCCTAAGGTTAAATATAATTTTCTTTGCCTGTTCTACCTACAGTTTAAAATGAGATGACTTGTTATCTCTGAGCTATAACACCTTCCCTTTCACATATTCACTGGATTGCCATGTCAGGGTGCTAACGTAGTATCATAGAATCATAGAATAGCTAGGGTTGGAAAGGACCTTAAGATCATCTAGTTCCCTGCCATAAGCAGGGACACCTCACTAAACCATGTCAACAAAGGCTTCGTCCAACCTGGCCTTGAACACTGCTAGGGATGGAGCATTCACAACTTCCTTGGGCAACCCACTCCAGTGCCTCACCACCCTCACAGTAAGAACTTCGTCCTTATATCCATTTCTAAACTTCCCCTGTTTTAAGTTTGAACCCATTACCCCTTGTCCTGTCACTACAGTCCCTAATGAAGAGTCCCTCCCCAGCATCCCTATAGGCCCCCTTCAGATACTGGAAGGCTGCTGCTATGAGATCTCCATGCAGACTTCTCTTCTCCAGGCTCAACAGACCCAACTTTCTCAGCCTATCTTCATATGGGAGGTGCTCCAGTCCCCTGATCATGCTCATGGGGACTTGTTCCAATAGCTCCATGTCCTTTTTATGTTGAGGACACCAGAACTGCATACAATACTCCAGGTGAGGTCTCACGAGAGCAGAGTAGAGTGGCAGGATCACGTCCTTTGACCTGCTGGTCATGCTCCTTTTGATGCAACCCAGGATACGGTTGGCTTTCTGGGCTGCAAGCGCACACTGAAGCCGGCTCATGTTCATGTTCTCATCGACCACCTCCCCCAAGTCCTTCTCTGCAGGGCTGCTCTGAATCTCTTCTCTGCCCAACCTATAGCTGTGCCTGGGATTGCTCTGACCCAGGTGTAGGCCCTTGCACTTAGCATGGTTATCATAACAGGATAGAAAACTATCTGTTACATATTATATATGGGAGTTCTAGCTCTTTCACAAGAAAATTACAGTCCGTATACACATCATGTAATGCACATGGGTATTTCTATGGAACATTTTTCATTTCTCTTTGGCTATCTTGCCTAAGGTCTGCCCACTAATTGTAGTGATGTCTGATATTCTGATCATCTGGGCTGGTCCTTAAAAAACATTCTTTTAGGGGAAATTGACACTGGAATAGAATTTCTATTTTTTTTTCCAGCTGGGAACTCCAATGCTCAAACATACAACCAAAATAACTTAAAAAACCCCAAAGAAATGAACAAATTAACCAAAACAAAACACCACACTTCAACTAAAAGTGCCGAAATGGACAATATTTACTGTTTATAAAATGACAGGCTTGAAACATTTTGTCCAAGCTTTCAAGGTGAAATTATTATCATTTAACACTTCCAATATTAAAAATGGCCACAAATCTAGCCTTTATTCCATGAAATAGAGCATTATAAATGCCTTACAACTACACAATGATTTTTACGTGTCCCTCTGAGATGTCTGCAGTTGCATGTTTGAAAAATAATCCATTTGAAACATTAGAGAGTAATAATGCACAACAAATAATATGTTGTTTGTTTTTTTTTTTTTTTGTTTNTTTGTAAAATACATATACAGTTGTAAATTTTATGTTAGTCAAAGAGGATGATATTTAAAGCAAATGTAATAATTAGGAAAAAATACATACAGAAATGCCAGTCACAGAAGTAAATGATTAATATTTTTTTTTTTTTTTTTTTTTTTTGTTTCGTTGTTGGATTTTTGTTATGTTTTGGTTTGTTTTTTTAACAATCCTATGTGTAAGTATCATACATAGAACATACAGAGTGGGAGAAGTACCAGTGTTTGTAAGTCTGACAGAGTTGCATACAGCTTCCTTGGTCATCAGTTCTGTAGCCACTTCCATTATATTATACACACCTACCAAGCTTGCTTCTCTGATGAAATGCACACATGTATCTACAAAGTTGCATAAAAGTTGAAACACAGTAAAAGGCTTGAGTTTAGAGCAAAAGGTAATATGCTATGATGCTATCACATTTTTCCAGCATCAACAGCGCTAATTTTCACTTCTCAAATAGTCAGAAAAAAGAATTCCTCTTATTTTCTGAACAGTATTTTTGGACAGTGCTGAAATGGAGTCAATTAAAATCTTTTGATACTCTCATCAATAACTCTGCTACACTTGAGACTAAATAATTTACAAAGAAAGTAAAAGTTATTACAGGAGCCAGATCGTCTCCTTCATGGAGCATAAAGCAAAAGGAAAAGCAGAGCAAATCAGAAACAGAATTAATCAGACGCGTTAAGAAAAAATTAGTTTTGTTCTTCATTCAGGGGATATATCTGTATTTGGAAAGTTAATAGACTCTGCCATAAGCAAAGTTCACTGCATTTCATTCTTTTTAAACAGCCCAAAAGGACCTGCACATAACAGGACATGAAGATATTGAAAGACCCATGGATTTGGGCATAGAAACCACTACAGAAGCTCCTTTCTAGTCAGAGAAATGATCTAATCTGTTCTGATTTGGTGCATGGATGTGTCTTATTCCCTTATGATTTGAAACATACAGAATCCTGTTCTAAAAACTCTGCAGCAAGTTCTGACTCATTGAAAGGCTTATCAATGGTGGGGTGTTGGCACTGGTCATATTCTACCCATTCTCTATCAGGTATTACTCCTTCAGACTTAATAGTAACCAATTCGTCTCAGCCCTGGTCTTTAATGATTACTTAGCTGATGAAAATATTTATTCCAAATCTAAGGAAAATAATTCAGAATTTTTATTGTGTTGCCATCAACATGATTTCAAACATCATACCAAACCACAAACACATATGAAGTGTTATGTGATGTCTGGTCAAACTTGATTGGTTAAACACTACTAATCCTGCGTATCTGGAATCCAGCCAACCCTCAAGCAATTGCAAGTGGAAAGAGAATAAGGGGTCTCCTCTTTTTCCAAGGCTTCTGCAAATGTAATGCAGAATTGCAGCAGTCCTAGCCAGCACTCAAATGAGTATATGGATTGCTGCCAAGTTCTCTACTTAAGAGCAAACCACAAACCAGAAACAGCAAAGAAATATGGAACAATATTCCTCCCATGCCCCTGCACTGATAGCCACTGGCCTGCCACACACAAGGCCACTGCTCCACACCTCCCTTTTCATGGGATGTCACATCTCTAGCAGGCAAAATGTCTTTTAATGTCTCATCAGGAGCAGCACTATAAATTTAGCTCATAATGATCTGAGTCCTTCCAAAAGAAAATACTGGTTTTATGCTGGGAAGAAATTTCAAAAGCTTCTAAGTTCAAACCTGAAAAGTGCATTTGTCATTGAGATGCCTCAGTCCCACTGAAGGGCACATGGACCTAGCTAAGTAGAAATGTATCTAGTGTGAGTATCTTTAACACATCTTCATCTCTTCACATGTAAAAAGGAACAGTACTTTGCTTCCTTCAAATTAAAAATTGACATTAAAATTACTTAAAAGTCCACAGGTAATTTAAGTGCTGCTTATAAACTGCTAACTGCACATAATCCCATGCTCTCATTCTTACCTTCATATTTGAAATACATACTCATTACAGAAAAAATCAAATGTATAAAGCAAACCAGAAGTATTACTAGCTTGAATAAAAATGAGGCAATGGTAACTGATGTTACTGCTCCTTGCACAGTGTTGCACTGTGTAAGTGTAAGCTCAACCAGTTACTTCACAATTTTTTGATAATTTAACCTGTTATCTAGAGGTTAGGTCCAGTGTTCTTCATTAAGGAACTTGTTATGAATACTTTATATTTACATTAACTTCTGCAAAACTGTATTACTTGTGTTTTATATTATATTTATATATTCGCAGGATGCATTTCATATCCTCAGACATCAGTACTATGAACTGCAGAAAAAATTCTATGCTCAGCTACTTTACATTAGACATATGATATTAGAATCTGGAGGTCAGAAAACTTTGATTAAGATGAGTAATAGAAAAAAGGTTTGACAGGATATTATTTTATCTCAGTATATAATTTGCAAGTGTATAAGATCTCATCATCCATATAACTGAAGTTATTTTTAACCAGGAAGATCAACGATTAATCTGATATTCTTTCACCACATAAGCTTTTATCATATGTTAATAACATAACTTTTATGTAATGTTAGATGTTGCAACTCATCAAACAGGAAAAAGATTAAAGTAAGAAAAAGGAAACATATGTAGGCCAGACTGAAAAAAATAGTTAGAAATAATTAGAAATGAGAAAAGTAAACAGACACAGAATGCCAGGAACAAACAAATGCCATTAAAAAGATTAAACAGAAACATGGAAATCTGTCACACACAAAATCAGAATACCCTTGGAGAGCACACATTCTTAATGACTGCATAACAAAACAATCATTCTAATTATTGGTTCATGAGGTCCTCTTACATTGGTTGGCAAATGTACAAAATTATCCTTTCAATAAAACCTCAACCTGTTGTATACATGATTCATTAATAAGTGCAACATGACATTATGCCCCTCAGGAGAAAAGGCTTTGTAAATTCCTAAACTGTTGAAGATAATGGAAGCTTTTAAATGAAGAAAAGAGATGTCAGTATACAGTACAAATGTGATGTTTAAATATCAGATGTGATGTGGAAACTAAAATGTATTTGAAGTACCACTTAATCATACACTTGTCTAGAAGCTAATCAGTTAAAATAATTACCTAATTTTATAACATCAAATAAATTCTGGTGTAACAATTTCACACGTATTTGTTATTCAAACACTAAATATAAGGACGAGAGTACAGCTAATGGGAACACATTATGAATTTCAGAGTATCTCAGTGAACGCAAACTGTGTGAGTCTACAAAAGGTTTTTCTCATTCCAAAAGAAGCAGGTTTCTGTCCTTGCCTGTCACTGAGCTGTAGCTGTCAACCAGAGAGAGCCTTATCTTAATTCTCTTTTTCCCAAAGATGGTGATCAAAAGAGAAGATGTAGCCCCCTGTTAGGAATTACAAACGTGCTGCCTTGTACTTACTGCAGTTCCCCTGCTGTTTGGAGACTATGATGGCACTACAACATTTCCTAATGTTTGATACTCTACTTAACCCCCAGCTACTTGAGAGAACAAATACAGAAGACGGAACAAACACTCTCTCTGCAGCCTCACACCATAGCAGTTTGTCACATCAGGAGTGTGAAAAGGGAAAAGGGTGAGACTTTGCAAAGGACCCAAAAGAGGAACACGTGGCTGTACAAGCCAGGAGCTTGCATGCATGTGGCACACTCAGCTGCTTAAAACACATCCTGCTGCTCATGCTGAGCACTAACAAAGAATGATGATAATGTGGCAGGTAGTATGTTTTTGTCTGCTTGCTTTTGTGAGTGGACAGTGGCATGCTCTGCCTTAGTAAGCCAATTCTCAGGAACTGAAAGGATAGAGGGAGAAGCAAGAAAAAGCATGACCACCACTTTCAAAGTGATCTGAGATGATCCACCAGTCATGGGTGACAGCATGCCTAACAGCTCAGTATTTCCTTGGAATGAAGTATGGCAGAGTAGGGTAGACTTTCTGGCACAGATACAAGTATCCCTTTAGTCCAGTATTCTGATCCTGTACTAAAGAATATCAGAAGCTTTCACTACTCATATCTTCCTGGTTCCCTTCAGCCAGCAGTTAGCTGAAATATTAAACCATACAGTTTATCTAAACATCTCATGCTTTTCAGGTTAACATAACTCTGAAACTCCTCACTTCTCACAGAATTAACCCTTGTTGTGAACTACAGGTTTGGATTTTTTCTACTCTGTGCAGACACAGTTCATTTAGAATGCAACAAACTAAAACAGCATTTCAATTTACTCCTCCCAACCTACATTAACATGTATCTATTAACTGTCATAATACTTACTCAACTAGTCTTGTTTCCCACTGAAGTTCCTCACTACTCTCTCTACCTAAGTCAAGCCATTGCATCACCTGTGCCTGAAAAAGCACTGCAGCTCTTACCTGATTATATGTATTATATATGTAATGCCTTGATTACCAGAATTCACCTCCAAACACAGACTAAACATTTTCACAAGTTGGGAGACAGAGAGTAACATTCCTCTTCATTCAGTCTTATATCACAGAGAATATGTCTACATGCTGAACTAGAAGGCACACTCTTAAAGATTTCTGAGTAATTATTGCTTCTTTGCTTCCCAAAGCCTCTAATTCCCCTTTTTTGACTTGTTAAATTAAAAAAAAAAAAAACCAAACAAACCAAACCAGAAAAATAAACAAACTCCATAGCACAGACTCATCATCACCCTCACACACCTGCACAATGTCTTTCCTTTCTCAATAGCAATTACTTCCAAACTTTCCAATTGACCTTTACTAAACCTTTTAGTACCCCAACTCCCAGCATAGCAGTATCTTCCCCTAAGCTCTGGCAGAAGGACAAAGATTCTTACATTCACAGGGTTTGTAGCACACAATTACTTGCTGTGGCCATGTATGCAGTCAAAGGAAATTTATAGCAACAGAGTTCCAGCAGATCAAATATCCTAACTGGTGCCTATTTGGACAAACTGATTTTCTCATGCCAGACACACAGGGAGTCCTTGTCGCTAAATGACAATAACTAGTATAGGTGCTCTCTCTCTCCTGCCTAGAGGCAGTACTTAATTCATCTGTCTTGTTCCATAATAAATTAGTCTCATCTGTATTCTTCATTCGATGGTTCAATAGCTGATGAGTTGAGATTCACAAGGTAGGTTTAGAGGGGAAAAAGAAAAAGTCTCCTCTTTTTTAATACGCCTTCTGATCAATTGTTTACATTTTCTTTAAGTTTCCCATGATTATTCAGGAATCCAAAGCTGACAAATACATTTGGAGAATCTCCTGAAGACAAGAGATCACACAAGGCTATCAATAGTTTTGTTCATTCTCTTTTCCTGATCTTTGATAAATAGGTTGATCTCAAAGTATTATAAAGCCCACTACTCACTTTTTCTTATCTTCCCTTTTCCTGTTCACCTACTTTCCAATAGATTGGTTTTTGCTCCTCACATCAGGGAAGTTGAAATACTACAGTTCTTATGTATCACTTAAAGGCAAGAAAAGAAAGTTCTGTATCAGTGAAAGGAGAAAATGTAAATCTGGTTTCTCTGATTTTATTCTACAATTCAGGCAGCATAGTCACATTAACACAGCTAACCTCAGCAATGCCATTGCTGAGGTTATCATGTTTAAATGGACCCACTGGATACCTTAATGGATCCATCTTCAGGAAACACTCTTAAGATTGAATCTGTTTTAAAAGGTGTCTTATACTAAGGGTAACAGGTACTTAGGATTAGAAACTTCAGTAGCTATTCACTATTACTAATTTCATAACAGCAAGAATCCTTTTTTTTTTACCCCAAGAAAACAGTATAGGTGCACAAGGTATTTTAAGATTAAATTTACTGTATATCCTGATTTGCTCTAGGCACAGTAATTACCTTGTAGATCGCTCCTAATTCAAATTTATTTTCTCAGTTTTCTAAGAGTGTGCTCAATCTCATTCCCAAATAAAACACTGTACCTCCTCAGAAAGGAAAATTCAGAGGGAAAGCAAGTAAATGATGAATTAGCCAATACTTCTGGAGAGACGTGTCTGGAGAAAATGTGTAACTGCCATCAAATGTAACGGGAGGATTTGACTCCTCTTAGGATTTTGGGTCTTAACTATGAAAGCCTTTTAGCTAAGATTTCTCTCAGTGAAAAAGATGCAAATCTGATTATAAACAGTGTCTGCTACAATGAAAAGGTAACCCCAGTTAATGGAGACACTGTCAGTAAGCTCACAGTGCTGTTAACATTTCTGGTTTTATCTGGCTTTGGTTTTGTGGGTTTTTTTTCCCTGTCATGCTCCTGCAGACTATTTACTTCTTTGTTAGACACTTCTGTTTTTGTGATAAAATCTGAAAGTATATAAATCACCTAACTATGGCCTGTTCCTGTTTTCTCTTTCAAAGCTAGCAGAACCTAGCACAAATTGCCAGGAATATCACAAAAGCCACTCAATTTTTGGCATGGATTCAAGTCTTTTTCCAACATCCATTTGCACTTCTACAAAAATTCAGAAGACTCTCTGCAACTCAGCAGTTACCTTTACAGAAATACTAATATTAAAATACCACCTTCTGCTATTTTGTCACTACTGCTAATAGGGATAAAAAGTCCCCCAATTAAACACAGCTTTCTAATTAAGGCCATGGTATTATTAACTGCTGCACTGCTCTTCCACAAGAGAAAAATAGAGGATTAAAAATTATTCTGGAATAGCCTATGAGTAGTCTAAAGCTGATAAAAGGAAAAAAAAAAAGAAAAAAGAAAGAAAAAAAGGATAAAATCTTTCACGTAACTGCATTTTGTTCTGTACAGAGGCTATTATTAAAAAGTCAGTGTCTATGAATCATTTTCCCAGTCCAGCATCTGAAATATTATTGCTACCCCTTTTTTTTCCTAATAAAAGTGAAAAAAGTTCCTAATTTTTAGAGAAGCTAAAATATCCAATTTTTTTTTAAAGCTTAGTTTATGCGAGTCTGGCCTGGTTTCTTTGATGAATGGAAATTACTGACATCACCTAAGTTAATCTTAGAACAGACTGAATAGTCAAAACAATGCATTTCATTATTGAACATTTTCTTTGTATGATTGTACCTCATCAAATTAGGTTACGTAACTAACATTCTTACCAGTCCCCAAATCTTCCATTAGTTTCTCTACAATCCTTTTATCTCCTGAAAGGATTTTCAAGTAAAACTTACTGACAGTGCAATTTTGCTATTGACTCTTGTGCTTTTAGAGAAAATTAAACTGCACTGAAATCTCCCTACTGCAGATGTTTTGGTCTGAGTACCTTGGAATTTATAAAAATTATTAGGTATAGTGGATAAAATAGTTCACAGGACTCTAAAATCTTCAGACATTTTGTTACTTTCTAATAATTTACAGATTTCTCAATGAGGTTTCTAAATACACATGAAAGTATGGCAATAGCTTAATTTCTGATTCCCATTTTGGACAAGTTAGAAGCATCTTAGGAGATAAAATGGCTTCTATGAAAATCACCCCTTTTGTCCCTACTGCTCTGATAAACAAGCAAGCAGAAATACCTAATTTTCCTCCAGAACAACTTTCTCTAGTCTAGAGAAATTTCTACAATTTTCTTTGATGAGCAAGACTGAGGATTGAGTGGCAGTTAGGGACAGCCTAACTTGCAGTGACAGGTGAGGTTTCAGCCTGAATTTTCTTGGGGTCTCTGAGATGTTCAGCTGTCATATTCTGAACCCTAGTGGTTTACAGCAGTGGTTCAGTGCAAAATACCATGATGGGAGCTGTGACAGTTCCTCAGCTGACTGACAGACAGTCCAGTATCTGTGCAGTGCAGGTGGTGAAAAGAGATGGAAGCAGTAACATCAACATCCATTAAGCTGTCCCCAGTTGTCGTTCAGATCCTTAAGCAAGTGCTCAGCTGTCTGGATCATCCTGCATGATATAGCCAGCACATACCTGCCAATTTTAATACTTATCCCAGGAGAATATAAAAGAGCTTTTAAGCAGCCCCTCACCTAAAGTGCTGTTAGCTTCCCATAAATTAAATTCAGTAGTGGGGAGCAGCGATAATCTGCTGCAGAATCAGGAAGCCAGGACAGTGACAGAAGCGAGAGCAGCAGAAGGTCAAACACTTCACTAAGACACGGCTCCACAAACCAAGCTGTTGAAGCATAGCTCTGCTGCATACATTAAGAGGCTTCACTCATGCATGCACAGCTGAGTATATGTCATGATAGTGCTTTTGATTGTTCTAGTAATACAAAGAATTGACTGAAATTCTCTTTTATATATATAAACAAGGAAAGGAATGTGGATTTCGGTATTAGGAAGAGGTGTATGTTGGCTGTTAACCACTACACAGACAAAACAAAAAAGACATGAATGAGCAATGAAATTGAGACATCTCCCTTCTAATATTTTCCTGTTTGGATCCAAAACAGTGTCAGTTCTTAAAATGTTAATATATTTCCCTAGCTGTTGAAAAAATATTCACATAAAGCAAACTGCACTGAAATGGTATTTTTGTGTTTCAATGACTTTTCTTACATTTGTTGTTGTAAAGCAGTGCCATTCAACCTCAACAGCATTTTACCAATCAGTCAGCCATCTCTGTCCCATGACCTTGTCTCAGACCAGTTCTACCATGGACAGTTTTGGTGAGCTGTTGACATGCTGGTGAGTACATCTCAGGAAGAGACAGACCCCTATGGACAGAACACAAATCACTAAAACTTTGACCTCTTCCACTCATTTTCTCGTTTTTTTAAATCACCCTTTCTGCGTATGAGTTCTGGGAACACTGACAGAGTTGTATTTGTTGTTGATGGTGTGTTTTTTTAATTAACATAGAAAAGTCAACTGAATTTATCAAACTCCAAAAATATGAGGGGTTTATTTCTGAAATTTCCTTATTTTAATAAATTAGTATTTCACTTGCCATAAAACCTTCAACATTACTTCAACACTACTAAATAATGGTAATTAGACTATAATATCATTTTCATTAAGTAGGTTGGAAAGACTTCAGTTGCTGAAGGATGTTTTCGGCCCTCCTTTTTTATAAATTCAATGGAGTGGTCTCCAAGCATCATTATCAATGTGGTGAAAAATGAATTTGTTATAATTAGACCTTCATGAAGAAAAGAGAAAATATCAGCAACTTTAAGAACTGGTTATGTTATCTAAAAATCATGGGTGAGCCACAGAAAAAAGTATTAGTCCCCTCATTTTTTACCTGGTAGCAAACAAAAGCCACTATATTCACATTTTTAGCTGGCTAAATTCCTCAGAGCTTTTTTTTCCTGAGAAGTGTTATGATCCATATGTTTGGACTGTCTTGGTCAGACATTTTTAAACATGTGCAAAGAAATTGGCAAGCAGGATCCTCAACATAAAAAGGACATGGAGCTGTTGGAACAAGTCCAGAAGAGGCCACAAAGATGATCAGGGGAATGGAGCATCTCCCATACGAGGACAGGCTGAGAGAGTTGGGGCTGTTCAGCCTGGGGAAGAGAAGGCTGCGTGGAGACCTCATAGCAGCTTTCCAGTATCTGAAGGGGGCCTATAGGGATGCTGCGGAGAGACCCTTCATTAGGGACTGTAGGGACAAGACAAGGGGTAACGGGTTCAAACTTAAACAGGAGAGGTTTAGATTGGATATAAGGAAGATGCTGGAATGGGTTGCCCAGGGAGGTTGTGAGTGCTCCATCCCTGGCGGTGTTCAAGGCCAGGTTGGATGAAGCCTTGGGTGACATGGTTTAGTGTGAGGTGTCCCTGCTTATGGCAGGGGGGTTGGAACTAGATGACCTTAAGGTCCTTTCCAACCCTAACTATTCTATGATTCTATGATCCATACAGCTTGAAAATATAGTGTATTTTTTTTATTTCCTAACAGACGCAAAAGATAGCTCAGATTTAATACGCTATCAAGCTAAGCATCAATATACTCACCACATCTAATATAACACTGCAAGAGTCTCTCCTGGCATGGCAGGCATCAGTTGGGAGTCAAAAAGTCTGTTCTCTGCGATCTGAGGCAAATCCTTGGTATTGTTCCATTGCATCATCTATCCCATGCAGTCCACACCACAGACACTAACTGGTGATCAGACTGATGACACAGCTACTTGGTTTTGGTTTTTTTTTTCACTATTACTGACACAGAGGTCTGTGACAATAGTAAATTATAAATTTACTAATCCAGACATAATTAATATTTGTTTGCCTTGGCTCTGAATAGGAATATACAAAAGCAGTGTAGCTAACAGTGGTTTGTAGGCAACTTGTGATGGCATAGCCAGAAAGTGTGTGAGCACTGTCATCACCAGAGAGGAAAAAAAAAGAAAAGATAGAAGTAGCTACAAGTAGGAGGCATCCATGTAACAAATGTTGCTAGAGGGGGCAAAATAAGCACAAGGGGTTGTAAATAGGCAGATTATGCTCCCATACATACAAGGAGGATGACTGACAAGATAAAAAAAATCTCAAGATATGCAGTCCCAGGAGCAGAGGAGACCGTGCTTTCAGGAGGAGGGCAATATCTTAAAAATATCAGGTTCAGGCAAGGAAAATCAGAGAAGAAAGAAAAGTTCACTTCAGTTCTGACTCTTCTTGTCAATGAGCTCTCAAGATTGATCTCCTGGGGTGATGTGACTAACCAAGGACCATAGACTAACTCTAATTAAACAGCTTCAGCTCCAGAGTATTATATATTCACAGATAAATCAGAATACAAGTGTTAAAGACTAACAGTTTGGTATACACAGTGATATGTTGAATTAAATATTATGTAAGAATTGACCATTAGTGAGAAATTACTAATGAATTAAAGTCCAGTTTTACAACTGAAAGCAGTCCTGAGTTGTTGTTCTTCTGAATGCTCCCATCACAGTGATCTCTAATACATATTTATACATATATTCAGTTGCAACATCATGGTGGTGTTTTCGCTCTTGAACCCTTGAACTTCTAAGAACTCCCATCAAAAGAATCCTGCCTCCAACCATAATTTATGTTACCTTTCTGTATGTTGTTCAGAGTGACACTGTATTTAGATATTTCAATTGTCAGTGTTGACTATTCCTATCTAAAAAGATGTACAGTGGTGATAAAGACTGTAAGTTAGAGAAATGGCTTTGTATTTGGTACCACAAGCAGGAGCACTTAAAACCAGCAGTATTTTCCTTTCGTTCAGCTCCTCCAGCTCAGCTTTTCGTATGTATAAATAAATCAAACCCAAACAGCTTATTTGAATAAACAAGCACAAAGCCCCATCATAACCATGCCCACAAATATCAGTGAAAGAAATAATCATGTTTGATTATATTTGGAATATCCATGAAACCTGCTAAAAGAAGCTTTTGTGACAAGCATAAGAAAAAATCTATTTTGTGCGCAGTGATGCAAAACCATCACGCTTTCTTCTCAAGCTTCACTTTTGTTCATAGGACTCAGTTGACTGTTTCTTATTCATTATCTTCAGATTAATAGGTTCTGAAAAGGATTTACTCTGTTCCCAATTTGCTACTTCACATATATGGTTGATTATCTAAGGTCTTGTCTGTACAGATGAATGCAGATAGAATGCCATTCACACTCCATACAGTCAGACATAAGCCTGTTTTGGGCCAGAAGTCATTTAGTCACATTACAAAACTGCCACATTCCAGCAAAGGGGCTTTACAAAGTGTCACACAAATTCACTAATGTGGCTATACTGTTTCTGAATCAAGAGCTGGCTCATATCCAGAGAGCTCAGAGTGTAAGCAGAGATGCTCAGTTCCCCCTTCACCCGTTTATGTGGATGTGCCTGAAGTCATATGGAATTTTTCTCCCCTTTGACAGTAAAACTGATCTTTTTCACTGGAGAGCAACCAGGGTACAAAACAGCTTAAACTATATTATTATATTGTATACTATTAGCCCTTTTTTTTTCAATTTGTATGTTGTTCTACATACTGTTTATTTCACCACACTAACTGTAAGAGTGAGGAAATTGGGTACCTTTTAAAGAGTTTGCCAATAATTAGGAGTGTCAAATCTTAGCCAGGTCTCTGTATGCTAGTTAAGTATCCTAAGCTGTAGGAAGGAGAAAGCCAGGGCCTGTAGTGACAGCACAAGGAACAATGGTTTTATACTGAAAGTAAATTTACACATAAGAGCATAAGGAAGATTTTTTTTTTTATGATGGAGCAGTTGTGGATGCCCCAGCATTGAAAATTTTCATGGTCAGGTTTGATGAAGCTTTAATCAAACTGATCTGGAGAAAAATGTCCCTGCCCACAGCAGGGGGTGGGATGGATTAGATCATCTTTAAAGATTCCTTCCAACCAAAACCCTTCTATAATTCTGTCATTCTGTGACTCTATAAATTAGCTGAAGAAAGAAAAAGGTCCAGATAAACTTAACATATGGTAAAATAGATGCAAAACTTAATGGGAAAAGTACTCAAAGGATTAGAGGATAATTTTCAGAATAGAAGCATTTATTAAGAAGAATTGTGCAGGGTCCTGCCTGGGCTTTGGTTCTATTCATATTTTTAATAACAGTGGATAGCAATACTCTAAAGATTACATGCAGTAATTCTGAGCTGGTAGAAAACAATGAGAATTCAGTTTTCTTGGGGTGAGTAGGAGCAAGCACTTCCTTTAAGCAACAGCTACACAGATGTTGGAGGAACAACTTACTAGGTAGCAATTCTACAGGAGTAAATCTGAAGGTCATATTGAATCCTAAGAAAACCAGACTTAGCAATACCTAGTATATCTCTGAAAGCTAAATGTTATAGCTGTCATCTGTGTCATCTGTGAGACATGAGGAATAATCTGTTTGAACTAACAGCTGGTTTAAGTTCTGCATCACGCTTTGAGAATTGCTCTTGCAGAAGGTTCTTCACTTGGAGGCAATCCAGAAGAAAAAAAAACAGAAATTATAAAGATGGAAATGCTGAAGAAATTGGAGATAATTTGCCTGCAAAAAGGAAGAGTTATGGATGGGAGGGTTTATTGAAAATATTTTTGCAAGGTTCTGTCCAGGGTGATCCCAGTCTTCAATTACATGAAAGGTATCTACCTAGAAGAAGGGAGTATTTTTTTTTATTTATCTCCAAAATTATTAATAACAGAACTGATTAACATGAAACATTTCCTAGAAAGACTAAAAAAATCTATCTTTTGGAAAACAACTGCAGATGTGCTTCTCCCATTCAAAGTTCATTTCATGTAAAAAGTGTACTGCTCTGTAGTAGAGCCAGACCTTAACAATGTGTAATGATAACTGCCAAGTCAAAACTGCAAACATGACCCTTTGAGAAAATAAGTACAGGCAGTTTGTTCTGATATGCCATGAACCCCTCTCTCCTGTGACTTCCATTAACATGCAAGTATTAATTAAAATGGAGAGGGTAAAATTTTTCATCCCATCACATGACTGTATACACTGTTTAGAAAACAACCAACAAATAGAAATTGGAATTTAGAACAACATTGTAATACACCTGCTATTTTCTACCCTTACTCTGTGGTCTCTAAACTGTATCTAAGAGATCTCTAGCAATCAACTGATTGATTCAAACTTCATGAGAAATCTCACTCAATATAATGAAATCATCATCCAGCTGCAAAGCATTTTGTAGACAAAGGACCAACCCAAAACTAAAACCTTATATATTTTTCTTACAACTTGTACATGAGGAGCTTAAGCATCCCCAGATTTTCCATAAAAGACAGACAACATAGAATTTATTACATATCATTGTAGTACTCCTGTAAAATATGGGAAACTACACTCACAACCCCTAAATTGCTAATATTTTACATCATAAGCAAACCACCTAATTGTTGGACTACAGTGTTACTGTCTTTCCCCTACAAGTAATCTCTGTTTATGAAAGAAAATATTCTTAACAGCAAAAATTGAAAGGAACTTACCTGAAATCTAATGCCTTTTGGAGAGGGCAGATTAAAGCACATGTCCTTAAACATCTCAGTTGCATTTCCTGACTTTTTATTACATCTCATTCTTTCTCTCTCCAATTCCAAAGATAAATCCAACCCTTATGACAGGAACTTGGTCCCCAAAACTTCCCATTTAAATGAATTCCAGTTTTTCAAGAAAACATTTTCCTGAAAAGTATCTAACCATCTAAGGAATCTCATGTGAAACTCCTTGACATAGATGCCTTTACTGTTATAAAATAAGGGACAAGCATGTTACAAAATGAAAGAAAAAGAAAAATAGAAGAAGGAAAGGAAAGGAAAGGAAAGGAAAGGAAAGGAAAGGAAAGGAA
>NDXB01015125.1:96053-107438 GCA_002631895.1 Agapornis roseicollis | reverse complement strand
TCCAAAAAAGCAAAAAAAAAAAAAAAAAAAAAAAAAAAAGTAACACTCATATACTTACAAACAGTTTTTTTTTCAAAATGGAGAAATATAGAAGGGCTGCTACAAAGAACACCAGCACTTTGTTACTTATGTTAGTAGTGCTGAAATGGTTGAGGGTAGCCTCACAATCAGGTTCTTTTTGTTCTCATAAACTTTTCTGCAAAAACATAAGAAACAATCCTATGGGAATAAAAAAGACACCATCTATGCAAATTTAGTAAAAAAATACCAATTCAGAAGATACTGTTTAATGTCATTAGGACATTGTTTGAATATTATAACTACATATTCCTCAGTCAGGTGGCATCGATCTATTCCAGATTACCACGGATATGTACATGAATGGAACACAAAAACCTGTTAGAAATACAAAACTGACTTCCATGTGGTTGTGCTTATCATGTGACACAAAAATGAAATTTCCTGGAAAATTGCAATGTGCATTCAAAGGCTGTAAGGGACACCTGTGTGGACAAAGACATTTATGCATGATATCTGGCCAGAGTTCAAAATTCATGCTACTATGTTCACCTGGGAGAACTAGGATAAATTCAGGCCTTGCAAATGTGCCAGAGACAAGATGACTAAAAAAAGGGAGGGAATAATTATCAGCGTTTTCTTGAATACAAAACAAAACAAATAAAAAATAAAAATAATATTGTGATTGGTCATTAAAGCTATTCAGTGATACAAATTAAGATTAACTGAATAAAGACAGCTCAGAGACCAAGAATGCTCTCAGCACCATTCCCACTCAAAAGCACATAGATATAACATTGCCCAGAAAAGGTCATCAGTCCATCTGTTTCTCTGGCAGAGGTGACAACTAGTCTACACGGATTACTCTCTCCTAACAGTATTTAACATTCCATAATCCTCAAACTAAACAGAGACAATCCCATAAAATTCCAGGGTACAATCTAAAGCATTTCTATGCTATTGCAGACACAGTGAGCTAGAGCGAAGACAGTCATTATTCTGCATTAAAAAGCATTGATTTCAACAGTTTCTGATAAGCTAGAACTTCCAAATGAAAGTGTAAATGATTTATGATATCACTGGAGTCTATTGTCTCTATGTAGACAATTATTTCTATTTCTCTAAACTTATAGTGTGGTTTATTACAAATAATGTAAACAAGAAAATGTACAATATACATTCAACTATTCAATAACTTTATCTGTTACACATTCATATCCACAAATGAAAGTATTTCAATGTTGTTTATAATTTATGTGATTTCAAAGACTTTTGTATAATTGAGATTAAGGTATAGTCACATTTGAGTAGACTTTAGGGCATTTACACACAGCAGATCTATTAAAAGTTTAGTAATCATTTGTAACAGTGAAACCACTGCAATAAGAAAAATAAAATCTTGATTAAATAACACCTGTCCCTTTGTCTTTCTTAAGACTAGCAACTAACTTGTAACTGTGCTTTTATATAAACAGAGAAAGAATGTTTGTTATAAATAAATCTATAAATTTCACTGAGAACTGAAGAGTGTGTGTGGTTTTTTGTAGTACTTTTTTTTTGTTTAAATTGACAAGAACCCAAACCCAGAGAACATAGAAAGACTCTCTGGTTCACATTCTTCCCTTCAATCCTACTGACATCAGTGGAAATTAAATACTAATGTAAGCAAAGCTTGGCAACATCATCATGAAAATCTTCAAGGTTACTGAAGATGGATTAACTCACAATATTTGTACATGGTCTAGATACCTGTTTTGGTGTCTAAAAGGGGACTGAGCAGAAGCTTCATTTCAAGCAAGTGGTGCAGATGGCCTGGAATTAGCTCCTGAAGAGCCTATGTGGGGACATCCCTGTTCCAAATGGGCTTCCAGGATTGTACTTTGTTCTCCCTTCAAGCCTGGTCAGGGACGTAAGTGACCACCTAGGTCTGCTGTGTGTCAGAAAAACACATCTAACCTGCTGATGACAAACTTCTACATGCTCTTGGGCAATGCTATATATCTGAGACAGTACTGAGCTGAATCCAAACATTGTTTTTGCTCACCTTTATTCAGAAATAGCAGACATGGAGGAAGATGGAATATGCCCAAGCCTGTGCATTCCTTGGGCTAGCTGAATTAAAGAGAGTTTTTTCTTTTGTTTTGTTTTAGCTGGTTGAGCTTGGTTTTGTTTTTTTTTTTTTTTTTTCATTTGTAATCCCTACAAAGCTTCTGTGTTTGTTTACTTCACCTATTTTATGTCCTAGAAGGGATAAACTATAAGCTTAGAGTACTAATAAGACTGGAGTTCTGTGAAAGTGCAAGCTTCTGGGAAATCTGAGGGTTGAGCTGAATGAATATTGTAAAGAGCTAACAACCTAGAGAAAAGAAAAAGTGCAAGGACAAGGCAACAAAAAAGATAGAGAAAGGCAAAAAACCATGCTTAGAGAGAGTATAACTTCAAGGGAAGCTTAAGTATGTATAAACTTTGTGTTATGAACTGCAAACCAGGAAGCCTGCTCAGTATTTAGCTGTAAGCTCCATCAGGGCAACATGACAATTACTAACAGAGAGCTACAAATTACAAATACCAAATATGCCGAAATGGACTTTGTGGCCTGAGGGTCTGTTTTATGAGAGGAACAGTGTGTGATCATCCTTCAAGTTAGCATGCACATAACGTATCCTCTGATCAACACAGCACTTTGTGCCTTCGCCAGCACATCACTACCACGATGAGCAATGTGCGTCTGCCAAAGGAACAAAGGAGAATACCAGGGCTCTTTTTGCTTGCATGCCAAAAAAGATCCCTGTCCTGAAATGGTGGGATTCTGGACTATATCATAGTACCAGACACCATCTTGATGTCACATCACAATAGTGGTTTTCCATAGAAATACACCTCCAGTATTTTTTTTCTCAAGAAACCTCCAGTATATTATGCCTTAGTCTCCATTGTTTATTTATGCATTTTGAATTAAATCTATGTAACAGACATAAATGCTTTATAAATTTTCATCTTTTCAGCCAATTTGTAATCTAATTTTTTCTAAGGTTCACATAGACTTGATTCTTTTTAATTTGCCAAGAAAGATCACTTCTAATTAATTGTATTCACCCTGATAATGTATGAGGACTGTAAGCAGTCACAATACATAAGCTCAAAATGTGTAATGATAACTGAGCTATGAGGAAAGACAGAATGGACAAAACCTGTAAATCTTTTGTTGGTATTAGACAAGTAACAAAGATACATATTAACATGGCTTCTCAATTCACAACACTCACTACTGCTGCTTGTATTTTTTAATTGATCTCTTTCTGTCAGGAAAATAGGAACCAGGTCATTGAAAATATCCACAATTCATTTTAATGCAAAATGATTCTCTAAGATCTTTCATACCCAACTATTTGAACTGAAATGCTACGGTTGAAGTATATGCCTGATAGAAGACAGACCTCAGAAATATAAAAAACATCCTTCGACACTATGCCACAGCATTATTGCAAGATATTCAGTTGGGATTTTAAAAAATGGCAATTAACAACCTCTGAAATCTAATAATTGTTGGACAGTGTTTCTGTAGATCACCAAAACATCCGACATGCTTGTTTTTGCAGTTTTCACCTCATGCTATCCAAGTAAATTGTAAATTCTGTTCTTAAGATTATCTTGTCGTGTTTTTTTGATAACCTTTATTATCTGTACTCACATCCTTAAGGGCCACCTGTTCTTCCACAGCTCAATGATACAATGAATATTGTCTTCCGATACTTCAGAATTTAATGCCTTCTCCTTCTTAAGGGAGAAACTGCCTGACAGTGGCTGCCATCTCAAATGACTATCAAACATATATCATATACTTAGAACGTCTGGTGAAATAAAAAATTAGAGATAAACACATAACCAAATTTACACAAAATCAAGAACTAAGAGGCATCTATTTCTATAGCAGTTATGTCAGTCATAGCCAAACATCAGCCAGCTTCTCCTAAAGCATTTTCTGGATAGAAGTCTAGTGTGATACCATTTGTCAAATACAAATCAACAGGGCAATTAACTACTTATTCTTTCATCTACTAAAAAAAGAGACAGGCTTATAGTATGATGAAAGTTGATAACAAATTCCATGGATCCTCTTGGCCACATTCAGAAGAAAGGAAAATGTAAAAAAAAAAAAAAACAACCATACAGTGATGATGACCAGTGCCATTCTTGCTGACTAATTCTAAATGTTCTTTAATGTTGCCCTATATCCCAAGAAATACAGCACCACCATTGCCATTAAAAAGCCTCGGGACATGTCAAGTATTGTCTGAACTTATCCTGTTCTTCCTGGAGCTTTGTTTAGCTTGTTTAATGACGTGCCAGCTATTGCCTGATCTGTTTAACTTCTGCTTATCTTTGTAGAACCATATTCTTTTTATAGATGGTAGCAACAAACAATTATTCTGTACAAAATTATGTACTCTTGTCCACAGCACAATGATGCAAACTAGAAGAGCACAGTCATGGCAATGACAGAATGGTTTGAGAGCAGAGGTGTCCAAGAAGTACACACTGGACACAGTGCACGGGAGCATCGGTCAGCCAGGATTAGTGAAGAGCAGAGGATAGCACTGGGGATCCCAGGGCAATTGAAGATTACACTGATGATCAATTAAGCAGTGCAGATCTGGGAACTGGACAAAACTAGGTTCTAGGATAAGGGCAAGTAATGACAGAACAAGGGGGAATGGCTTTAAGTTGTCAGAGAGAAGACTTAGATTAGATATTAGGAAGAAGTTCTTTACTATGAGAGTGGAAAGACACTGGAACAGGTTGCCCAGAGAAGCTGTAGCTGCCCCATCCTTGGCAGTGTTGAAGGCCAGGCTGAATGGGGCTTTGAGCAACCTGCTCCAATGGAAGGTGTCCCTGTCTGTGGTACGAGGGGTGGAACTAGGTAATCTTTAAAGTCTCTTCCAACATAGAAACCATCCTATGATTCTATTTATCAAACTTATGTAAGACTGTACATATATAGTAATTTTTATTAATTTATTATGAATGTTTTTAAAATTGGCTTATTTGATGGTAATTAATAGAATTAATTTGTTTAATAATATTTAGAGAACTATTGTTAATAATAGAATGATGGTTTCCTGTTCTAATATTGATTACTTAAGGTGCCCACATTTTTAACTGAGGATGTTTACTGGCAAACCTGCTTTTAATTAAAACCCACTTACATGAATAATCCTTTTGATTCAGTAAGATTAATTATGTACAAGTGAACATAAAAGAAGAAATTCAGTCACATCTGAAAAATATTTAGATGCTATGTCCTGGAATACATGATTTCCCCTTCATGCCTTATATTTATGATATAAATTATTTTATTGTAAAGTTACTGTGTGTCTTAGGTTGTCAGAATAAAATCTGTTTGGTTTTTTTGGTTGTTTTTGTTTTTTTGGTTTTTTTTTTCTTCAGCACTTCAGATTTCACATGGACAAAAAAACATTATCCAGAACCTTAAATAGCATGGGGTAGGTCCTTTATTCCCTTCATATATTTAATCTGCAAAACAAACAATAAATCACACTTTCACTTCAAGCACCACAAAATACCTGAAGACAACATGGATTTTATTTTCATCAGAACTATCGGGAAAAAAAATCTTTCAGCCTTAGCAGCAACAGCATAATCTGTATATTTTAAGTGCTGTATGATTCTGATTACTGAGCAAACTACAAACTTTGACATATTTATCCTCATAATAGCACCAGAAGCCAGGACAGTACTATGCTAACAATACCACAGGGAAAAGACATGATGCACAGAAGCTGTACTTACAAAAGAAATCAAATAAATTTACTTGCCTCATCATCACTTCCAAGACCTACTCCCAAAATGGAGAGCCCCAAAATGTACATCCCTGGGCATCCCACACCTCCTGGTGTCTTAGAGTTATAAGCAACATGTACAAGGTGCACACAGAGATATGGGCATTGTCTTAGCTGTGATAAGTAGCAAACTCATGAGAATCCCTTGTGCCTAGGGATAAGGGGGTTTTGGATTACAACTTCCTGACCAAGCTTTGCACAAAACACAGCCAGAGATGGCATCCTCCTCTTGCAATGGCATCCTCCTTTTATAATCTTCCATGTATATACTGCCAACCCAGACCTGGACACCTTGTAAACAACAGCAGCCCCTGAGGCAACGTGGACTCAGTGGCTCTGCTTCTCAGAATGTTCTGTCTGGTTAAGGAATAGGAATATTCTTGATATTTCCCAAATCTGAAGCTGACCCAATTTTTGTGGATAAATTAAAAATTCAGTGCACTAAAGAGAATGGATACACAATAATTTGAACATTCATTTATGAGACAGAAAACATTGGTTCCAGGCCCAGCTCCAATTATTTTTAGGTATATTACATTCTACCAGGACAACGCTATCAAACTTTTCTTCTGATCATAATCCTGCTTCAAGAGGTGAAACCTCTATCTATTGCATTTATGAACCCAAATAATAGCATCATCAGCTGAAGCCCTATAACCCTATGCATACTTTATCAGGTGTTGGGATTGGCCAATATTCCAGCCTTGGCACCCTCTTCCCTTCCAAGGAGAGTGAAGCTGTATGATACTCTCTGTACTATCAGTGACTTCCTAGATGTTGGGTGCACATGGGACCAGCTGGACTAAGCTCTGTCCTCACATTACACATGCAGTGCTGAACATTTTTCCTGCTGTCTTTTGTCAGTATGAAGCACATCTATCAGCCTTCAAGCCTACCAGTATGGAGCATCTGTATGTGTGCCAATCACTGCAGATATCAGTAAATCCCACAGAACAAAAGAAACACTTCCAAGGATAAAAATATAACTTGTTATAGTTCAAGCCAAAATGACCAGCCTTGCAGACAATTAAAATCCACATCACAGTACAGAGAGCACAGAGGGGACTGCAAGGAATATATTCATAAGATAGAGAAGCTAACACTGTGTAAGAAGTGAATCACAGGATTCAAAGAAATATTGTACATAATATCTACAGACTTTAGATTTTAAAAGACCCTTTCATTGAAAGTGTTTTTGCATGAGTCATGTACATTATTCCTCATAATCAATAAATAGCATGAATTCAATTCCCTGATTTTCCAAACTGTAAGTTAAGCCCTTTCTAACCACCCTACCACCAAGGGCATCACAGACTCATCCCCAAGCACTCTGTGTACACTTTCACGGCAAACTGCACCACTCTTTAAATGGTCAGCAGGAAGCCCTAGATAAACCAGTAGTGCTGTAACAAAACCTGGTCTATCTGCCTAGAAATACAGTATGATGTAACTGGCTCCTAACATATGCAAAAAAGCAGACAATGGTAACATCTATTGACCCTTTTATAACAGACTGTTTGGGGCTTTATTGCCAAGCAAATCTAAACCTGGGTGAACCACTATTCCTCTTCAGCTCTTTCTTGTGGCACTTTCTGGTACTGATGGAGGTTTAGCTGGGCCATCAGAGCACACACACCCAATGTGAAGATCAACTAAAAAAAACCCTCACGGTAAATAGTGTTTGGCTTGGCTCATTGCATAGCTCAGCAAAGGGAAAGGAGCAAAGCCAGAGCCATCTTGGCAGCATTGGGATCTCAGATTCTCACACGCAATTTGTGATAATGTACCTCACTTGATGACATGGGTTAACAAATTCCCACTTAACATAAGGTGTTTCCAGTGCTAGCTAGAAGTGGTAAGGTTGGAAGTCCTGCTGATAATTTTCTACTGCCAGCAGTCAGAGAATTGCTCTTTTGATCCTTCATCATCTCCTCACCCTTCAGTGAAGCTGTTCAACAGCAGACAACTATCACCTATGGCTGAAAGTTATAAACCATGCTATAAGCAAGCACTGTCTCTGCATAACTAATGAATGAGCTAGCAGCACCTGAAGGAAAACAGCAGAAACTGAAGTCGGCTCCCAAAGTGTCTTACATCTCACGAAGAACAAAAGACAGCAAACTGGTGAAAATTGCCCAAAAGGGTATGACACATTTTTGACAATTTTCTAGCAAGCTACCAAAAAATGGATGGCATTGAAGTTAATATTTGTTGTGGTATTACCATTTTAAGAAGGTATAAATAAAATTTGGATTGAATAACTGAAAATAGCTTGCTTCAAACTTCAGTTAACGTATTTTCAGGACCATCAAAGAACTATTGAGTATATCATATGCCTTGTTTCCCCTTCAGAGAACAAAAATGAGAAACTAAAGCAAAGCACATAAAGAGATAGGCTAACCAGCTAAAAGAGAAAGATCTGCTTTACTTAACGAAATGTCAAGGATGGTTTCAAAAGTGAAACTACAGAGAAAAAAAACCCTTAATTAATACAAACTATGAAATAATTTGCTGTTGGTAGAAGGAATACATGCTACCACTGTTCTGATCTAATCCTTATTTAGAATGAATTATATTGATAGCATGGGGAATTTGCCTTGAGTAAGGACAAAAATCTGGCCTTTGCAGAGTAAACTAACAACATCAGTCTCATACACGCTTATTATAGATTGTTTTATTAATCCCAATGGTGGCTAGTCCATCAGAAAAATGTGTTAGTAATTTGACAAAACTTTATTTATAACTTCTCTAAGAAATTAACAAAACTGAGAATGACTTTGAAAAATTTGACTGTCTTCCTCTTGAGATTTAACTAGCATCAGAAAGGGCTCAAACTGAAATATTCATAACTCAGTAGTGCATAATTTGTAAATCTGTACTTTATATCATGTACAACTTTCTCGATCCTAAAGAGCATTTTATATTTCTTGTTAACAGTGAATGCAAATAATGCTCAGTGGAATTCTGCAGTGACCTTTGTTTTATTACAATTACTGCATATTTATAAACGAACAGCTACACTTCAATTTGAGAACTACAACTTTGAGTTGGAATCCTTTGATAAAACACAACTGAATAAACTTCATAAATGTAATTCCCTAAGAAGAGAAAAAGAAAGTCTCCTCTGAAAATTCCTCTGTGTATACCAACACACACAGCAGATTTTTCCATGCTTTTGCAAATAGAAAACTAAACAAAATAGCAATATGGATAGATTTGAACAGAAGAGGATAAATTGCTTTAAAAAAGAGCACAAGAACATATTGAATGTAATAGATCATATAATTGCTGTATTATATAAATGTAGGAAATGGAAATATGTAGGTATAAAACACTGCATAATAATAAGAAATGCAGTACCTGCATTATGTCATAATATAATTACATGCAATGTCACTAAGACCCAATAACCAAAATCTCACTATGTAAACAGAATCACCATTAACTTCTGTTAATGGCTGTTCTACCCATGAATGGTTCCACATTTGTCAAAAGCACAACCAAATCAAACAGCGAGGTCTAAAATACAATGAATATGTTGTACACTCTGCCCACCCAGACAAAATGTAGAAGTATTTGAAGAAAAAAGGCACAGCTTACTGGTACAAGAAAGGCAAATAAAGAAGGCATGATGGAAATTTAAATATTTGATGGCACAGTACTCATTACTATAGAGTCCTTATTCACTTTAGGTAGCAGAAAGACAGTCAGAATTCTGTTCCTAATTTCGACGTGCTTTGACTTCAATGTGAGCACTTAATTTCTTTATATACCTTATTTATGTTCTGTGCTGTTTAGAATGGACGTCTCTAGAAGTATCTGTCCTCAGCCAAGAGCAGGTCTCCCCAGTGTCTGATGTACAATAACACATAAATAGAGGTTTTAACCAGAAACAGCAGTTTGGGGAACCAATGTCCTGGTTTTTGTTATAATACAGCTTCCAACATCATATTTCATCAAAGCCATGAATGTTTTAAGCAAGCAAGGAGCTTATGAAAAATGTGTATTCAGATCCTATATACTACATTTGTGATGTCTCAGAAGGCAAACACTTGAATGCAGTAGGCTGACCTTTCCCACAAAGTAAATAATACTTCATCTTGCTAGTGTGAGAGGTGCTAAACAAAATACTGATAGAAGCTGCGATACCAAGAAGTTAATCACTCAGACATACATAAGATATATAACCAAGTATATTTACTAGGAGCAAGGCCATGTATACAGGCTTTTCCTAGCATAAAGGAAATTCTCTGGGTATCAAAGAAAGTATTTGAAAGTATCAGAAAATTCACTGATGGATTGATCCAAATCCCACCAAACTCAATACATACACATGAAGTGCTGATTACTCTTGCACACAAACTTCCAAATTTGCACCAAAACAAAAAGTTTCATAGTTTACTGAAGGAAATCAGGTGAAAATGATCAATACAGCACAAACTGAAGTACAATCATTACTGGTAATATCATATAATTCCTGAAAACAAAGACAGGGCTTATTGATTAAAAGATTGTTAATTAATTCTTTTTCTATAGTGCATCGTTTCAAACAAAAAAAAAAAAAAGAAGAGAATCTGAAATCAAACTTGCATGGCTCTGATATAGCATCCTATTATGACTGGTCCAGAGTGACCCAAATATGCACTAAGAACCTAAATGTTTTGAGTGATTGTTTTCTTTTAGCAAAGTCAGAAGGGGAATTATATGAAGCACAGTGGAGTCCATAGGAGATGGAAGTTGAAGCAACTTCCTTAAACTGGGAACCACACTCATAAAGAAGAATCTGTGACAAAGTTGATCAATGCTGCATTTCTATTATATTAAGAAATCCCTACCACAATTATTTTAGACTGGCTGAATAAGATATGTAAGATTAAAGCTGGAATTACAAATGCCAAGATTTAATTAATGTGAATACCACCTCTCTTCTTTGTTTCTGTTGGATGAGGAAGATGCCAAAAAAATGTTTTCATTGTTTTATGATGGCCCCTGTCAGATATGACAGTAAAACACAGTGGGAAGCTATCTTAGTTCCTAACTATTGTAAAACCCCACAATAATATTATGGCTTTGTACTGGTCACAATAAGAAAAGACATTTTTACATTCTTAGTGTCATCATTCAGAAAATTGTATGGATTGACTACATGCAGAGGTTTTACAGGTCCACTAGGACTGGAACTAGGCCCTGTCTTATGGATACAAACTTCATGAGATACTTCAGTCACAGCACTGAAGATCAAGCAGACAAATTCCCCCAAACCTTTAAATTCACAACCCTGCCATAGTGTTCATTGAGATGTATTTGCTAGTGCTTTGATAGAGGCTAAGCATCTCAGATGTAAAGCTATGGAAAAGTATCATGCTACAATGAAACTGAGTCTTAGTGAAAATGTGGCGATTTTCAATACTGCTTTAATCAGTGACACCACAGATGATCTCACTATGGAAAAATGCTGACTACACCGTGTATTTCCAAACCATTCTATTAAAAAAAAAAAAAAAAA
>NDXB01015125.1:65437-81518 GCA_002631895.1 Agapornis roseicollis | reverse complement strand
CCATATTTCTCTTTTTCTTTTAATGTTCTTTTTTTTTATAAATTTAAGGGATTTTTTTTAATTTTTTTTTTTTTTTTTTTTGTACATATGTTTGATTTTCAGCAGTTACCTTTGCTATGCAGTTTTTATTCTTACTCCTCTTCTATATTGTGCAAAACGTTTGACACTGTCCCACACGACATCCTTGTCTCAAAATTGGAAAGACATCAATTTGATATGCGGACCACTCAGTGGATAAAGAACTATCTGGATGGCCACACGCAAAGAGTTGTGGTCAATGGCTCAGTGTCCGGCTGTAAGCCAGTGACGAGTGATGTCCCTCAGGGATCGGTGTTGGGACTGGTCTTGTTCAGTATCTTTGTCACTGACATGGACAGTGGGATTGAGTGCGCCCTCAGCAAGTTTGCCGATGACACCAAGCTGTGTGGTTGGGTGGATACGCTGGAGGGAAGGAATGCCATCCAGAGGGAACTAGACATGCTTGTGAGGTGGGCTGATGCCAACCTCATGAAGTTTAAGCATGCCCAGTGCAAGGTCCTACACCTGGGTGGGAGCAATCCCAGGCACAGCTACAGGTTGGGCAAAGAGGAGATTCAGAGCAGCCCTGCGGAGCAGGACTTGAGGGTGGTGGTTGATGAGAAAATGAACATGAGCTGGCTTCAGTGTGTGCTTGCAGCCCAGAAAGCCAACCGTCTCCTGGGTTGCATCCAAAGGAGTGTGACCAGCAGGTCGAAGGAGGTGATCCTGCCCCTCTACTCTGCTCTCGTGAGACCTCACCTGGAGTATTGTGTGCAGTTCTGGTGTCCTCAACGTAAAAAAGACATGGAAGTGTTGGAACAAGTCCCGAGGATGGCCATGAGGATGACCAGGGGACTGGAGCACCTCGTGTATGAAGACAGGCTGAGAAAGTTGGGGCCTTTGAGCCTGGAGAAGAGAAGGCTGCGTGGGGACCTCATAGCAGCCTTGCAGTATCTGGAGGGGGCCTACAAGGGTGATGGAGAAGTATTCTTCATTAGGGACTGTAGTGACAGGACAAGGGGTAATGGGTTCAAATTTAAACAGGGGAAGTTTAGATTGGATAGAAGGAAGAAATTCTTTCCTGTTAGGGTGGTGAAGCACTGGAATCAGTTTCCCAAGGAAGCTGTGAATGCTCCATCTGTGATGGTGTTCAAGGCCAGGTTGGACAGAGCCTTGGGTGGCATGGTTTAGTGTGAGGTGTGTCTGCCCATAACAGGGGGGTTAGAACTTGATGATCTTAAGGTCCTTTCCAACCCTAACTGTTCCATGATTCTATGGTTCTATGATTCTATGATTGTAGCTTGCAATTCAATATTGCAATATTTTGACCAGTTGTCATTCTGTGGCATCTCTCCTGAATTTGTGCTTCTTCAGTTGCATTTATCATAGATGCTCAGAACTGCTTGTATTACCGATGACATTTTAGGCGACTTCATGTTCTTTGGCTCTTGTTTATTAAGTGATCAGAATATTTTTTTCTGGTCTTCTAATCTATGAAATCTGTATTTTCAATACTTTAAATCTTGCATATATAAGGGTAGTCATTAAAAAAAAACCCTGATCACTAGTTCAGAGTTTCATCATACTCTTTTGATGAGATCCTAACTAGTTGTACTGTTGTATGACTGTAAAGCTAGGAAGAACTCATTGCAGTTCCTAAATGTGGGCTATATCATAAGCTTTACCAAATTAATTGGAGAATATTTATGCAAAGATCAGAATAAAAACAAGGCCGCTGTTCTCATGTTAATTATCTAAATGCACTGAAATCCTCTTTATGCTGAGAGGAGGGAAAATATTTTTAAAATGCCCTTTCATCTCTGATGTTATTAATCTACTCTAGGATATTGCCTAGTCATTAATCAAATTGAACTGTGACAAATACAAAAAACCCCGTGTTGTTTTGGCTCACTCTACTGAAAAGAAAGAAACTCAGAGTTAATGCTGAATCCATCTTTAATGTCTTCTATGTTGCTTGTGTGGTCTGGAGAAGAGTGATTTTATGCATTTGTGTGTCACTGAGATCACTAATTGCAAAGAGCAGTGTTAAAAGATGATGTCTTGTGTTGAGTTTTTCATTGCATTAGTGAAAATAAAGGACTGATAATTCTAGAGCTTATTAGCCTTCTGCTCTTAGGAAGAGTTTCATCTTGAAAATGCACAAAACATGCTGCTAGTTCCTTACCAGTTTCAGCTGTGACCTTCGTTTTAAGATGTTGTTCAAGGTACCAGTACAGAATCTTGTTTAAAAAAGATCTTAGATGGAGACTCAGGTTCAAGTTCCTTTTTTGAGAGTTTGAAACATGCAGTTTTTCCTTCTCATAACTTGTTAAGCCAGAAGAAAAAAAGATAGGAGTGTTTAGTTAGGGTTAACAAGGGTATCCTCAATTTCTGTTATTTCTCTTAGGCCTCTTTCAGGGAGACTCAGTCCACAATGCCCAATCAGCACAAAATATAGAGTGTCCTAAACTAGGACCAGAATCCAAGTGACCCCTTATTCCCTTATGTCTTTGGTTCTATTGAGTGGAAGTACAAAAAGTAAGGTGTCACCATTACTGCCATCTCTGCTGTTGACAAAGTATGGCCTGCTCTTTTCCTTAAAAGACAGTTTCCATAAACCTGATTTGAGGTATCTGAACTCTGTATCCTGAACATCAAAAAGTGGTAGTTTGAAATGAATTTTTGGTAGGTTTCAAGCAGATCTTTTGTGGCAATATACCCAGTTATCTGGGGCTTTAGGTTGCTCCTCACTAAGCTGACTTTCTTAGGCACATAACTCTATCCAAGAGATAGACCTTAAGGAAAACATCTGAGCTCAGACTTCCAAGTTCCATGCTAATGGAAATTGAAATCTCACCATAGTACTCTTCTGCATGCTTCTTTAATCCAAATGCATACATTTTTATAAAAATAAATTAATATGCTGTGTGTTTAAAGAGCGCATTTTCTCAAACACCCAGTATTTCAATGGAAAAGCCATTCAAGGATTAGCTGAGTCTGCCAGGAAGCTTGTGCCTGGGAGGAAGAAAAGAACACATTATGAGACTATGGTCACATTATGAGACTAGGATCAAAAGAATGTAACTCCCACGGGTTGAGATAAGAACAGCCCAGTAACTAAGGTATAACACAAACCACTACTGCTACCACCAATAATAATAACGATAAGGGAAATAACAAGGAAAGAGAACATAACCGCTCACCACCCGCCAGCCAATACCCAGCCCGACCCTGGCAGTGATCTCCCTTTCCGGGTAACTGCCCCCAGTTTATATACTGAGTATGGTGGGCTGTGGTATGGAATACCTCTTTGGTTAGTTTGGGTCAGGTGTCCTGTCTCTGCTTCCTCCCAGCTTCCCCTCCTCCCTGGTAGAGCATGAGACTCACAAAGTCCTTGGTCAGAGTAAACCTTACTAAGCAGCAACTAAAAACATTGGTGTTATCAGCGCTGTTCCCAGGCTGAAAGTCAAAACTGCAGCACTTTACCAGCTACTAAGAAGGAGAAAAATGACTGCTACTGCTGAACCCAGGACAGAGATAACTAAAATTTTCCATAGTCTCAGGGGAATACTAGACAAGCTGTCGTGGTTTAAACCCAGCCACACAGCTCATTCACTCACTCAACCCCTCTTCCTTTCCCTCCCCTGCTTCGAGAGGAATAGGGAGGAGAATCAAAAGAATGCAATTCCCACAGGTTGAGATAAGAACAGTTTAGTAACTAAGGTATAACACAAATCACTACTGTTACCACCAATAATAATAATGATAAAGGAAATAACAAGGGAAAAAAATACAGCATCTCACCAATCACTGACAGATAACTCACGACACCCCACCAACCACCAACCGAATACCTACCATCACCCCAGAGCACTAGCCCTTCCAGGTAACTCCGTTACATCCTGGGCATGATGTGCTATGGTATGGAATACCTCTTTGATCAGTTTGGATCAGGTGTCCTGTCCCTGCTTCCTCCCGGCCTCCCCTCCTCCCTGGCAGAGCATGAGGCTCACAAAGTCCTTGGTCAGAACAAAACATCCGAGCAGTAACTAAAAACATCCCTGTTATCAGTTTTGTTCCCAAGTTGAGTTAAAACACAGCTGCTCCAGCTACTAAGAAGGAGAAAAATTGGCTGCTACTGCTGAACCCAGGACACAAGCATATGAAAAAGAAATTCAATGATGGTAGTGGTGGTGGGGGGAGGGGGGAGGGAGTATCAATAAGTGTGCAAAATCATATCAACTTCAGGAATTTTCCTGAGCTGAAAATAAGGAGGTTTGGAAAATATTAGGGGAGAATCTTGCCCTGCTTTTACTCCTTCAGCTTTTACTTGCAGTCACTTCTGAAGCCAAGTAATGGGTGGCTGTGTAAACCTTTAGTTTGGTCTGGGACAACCATTTTCATTTTCACTCTTTTTGGATGTTTTAATACTGAAAAACTAAGGTACGTTTTCAAAGGTGCAGATCATGGAATATGTTGGTATTTGGAGTCAGGCAGTGGACATCAATATCCAGGATTTCAAGACATCAGTATTTCAGTTTTAAAACATTGGCTGAGTGCCTATAATTGCCTGAAGTGCGTGCACACTTTTAAAAATTTAAGCATATAGTTAAGATTCAGATCAAGTTGGTACCCAGGAAGGAAAATCTCAAAGTCTTCTTTCCCTGCTGAACTAGTTCTGTAAATGTAATAATGAAACGTGAACACAACATATACTTAGCATTAGCTGCATTTCCCAATGTTTTTAAAAAAGGAAGGAGTTGCGTCCTTTTCCAAATTGCCTAGTATCTCTAATTTGATTTAATGTGACAAGGGTTATCTTCAGCTAAAGGAATGTTTTAGAATTGGGAACAGAAACAGATAGATCAGAGTGACATAGTTTGTGATTTCAGATGAGGATAATTGGAAAAAGGCAAAAGTACACTCTTTCAACCAAATCACTTCCTTGGCTGCATGGTGGACATCCAGAGTAAATTGTTTTGTTGAAAAAGTTGTTCTTAAGTTTATGAACATAAGTGTCATATACACCTTTAGCATCATATTATACAAATTATTAAAATATCTGAGAAAGAGATAGAGCTGAAGATGCACTCAGTCCCACTGTCCATGTTGAAAACAAAGATGTTGAACAGCACCAGTGCCAGTACAGACCCTTCCGGAACACCACTTGTCAATGATCTCCACTTGGACTTCAAAGTGATTGACTTCAAGTCTTTGAGGGCAACCATCTAGCCAATTCTTTATCTACTGAGTAGTCCATCTGTTAAATACATGCGCTTCCAGTTTAGAGAAAAGGATATAATGTGGGACAGTGCTAACTGCACAAGTCCAGGTAGATGATATGAGGTTGCTCTTCCTTTATATATAGGTTTCTTCAGAGTGTACATTTCACTTATTTTACAGGGTGTCATCTTCACACTAAGTGATAAAAAATTTACTTAATCTTGGTCTCTATGACATAGGTGCTGTTCAGGTTTCAATTTAATAGTAGATTCCACAATAAATTTCAAGTGTCCACTGCATAGATACCAGAATGATTATCTGATCTTCTATCAGTTTAGCATAATCTCAGGTATTCCAATTGTACCTTTACCAGAATGTGGGTTCTTTCACTGGTAACTCTACATCGTTTATTGATCTATCTGCATGCACACATCCAATTTCCTAATATAGGCGTGTCTGGAAGGGGAGTATAATATGTTTGAATCTCCCTGAAGATTTTAAGCTTTTGCAAGTTCATATTTTAGACACTCACGAATACATGGATGTTTGTGCTTATTGAAGTAAACATTCATATATATATATACACACACACACACATATATATATGAATGCACATATTACCTGTATAACATATATAAATGTAAGTAGGCAAGGAAGAATATTAACTGAATGCTTGCTTTCTGTGTCAGGAGGAAGTGGAATTATGAATATCTGTATCATGAGAACATGAGATGAGAGGCTATACATTGATATCACAAGTAGGAGGACCATACATGTATTTAAGTAATGCATTAAAAAAAGGTTATTCTTCATAAACTATTTTTATTTATAATATTATTTTTGTATATTTGTAATAATAGATTTTTGTGCTTTATTTTTTGTGTATCATACATGTCTGTTAAAAGTAAGTAGATCATACAGAAAGGAAGCCATCAAATGTAAATAGTTTGAACACACACATTGTGCTGTGTGTTCAAAAGTGACACAGGGTTGAAAAAAATTGGTAGCCTCTTTTCAGTAAAATGTTTAGATATGATCAGCTCTCTATTTCATGCCCATTTTAAATGTGAATAAAAGAGACTGAGAAATATTTCATGATGGCACTACTAAAATATGATATTCAAATACACTGACAAGAAGCTGTTCTAATCTCTTTTCTTTTATATGCCTCTGCTGGCTTCTTCTCTCTTAGTATATTTAATACAATCTTTTCATCCCATTTACAAAGTCTTGACTATGTTTTTTTCTTATGTAGTTCTTGCATTCATTTTCCTCTCCCAACCATGTATTGCCATTGCTCAGTATTTCTTCTTCAGCTTCTCTTGCTCCTTTGTTACTTGCTTCTCATAAACATCTATGTTATCAGAAAGTTTTCCCTATTCTAATTTTGACCTTATGAATTGCTCTTTGAATTCTATCCCCACAGAATTGTTTCAGCTGTGTAGAAATACAGATAAGAAGTGAAAGATATTGTTTATTTAAACAACAACTTGGCTTACCTTAAAATGTCAGACAATGAAGAGCAGTGTTCTTTCCTTGAGTGTTCCTGCATGATGGAGGTGTTTCTTAGTCCCCTTCTCCTCACCATTCCTCAGAAAACTGGCCCGTCAATGTGATATGGGTTGCAACTAATCTGTTCAATTTTGGATGGATTGCTCAAATGTAGACAGATGAAAGATGTCATATTTGTAGGTGTCTATATCTGGGCTGCTTAGTCTCCTGGTATGATCAATGAATAGAAACAGGTGCTTTTATTATATTTGTCATTTAATCTTGCTGTAGATCTGAAGCTGAAGTTAGATGATTCACATACTGACAGTTGCCCTTTTACTTATTCAGATGTAAATATCTTAAGTTATGTGAGATGTTCCTTATTTCTGCTGTTGCCTGTAGTGTATAGTGGGCTGGTAGAGGTAATTCTTTGTTTAAGTCCCCAGTTTCTTTGGGACTCCCCTTTCCTAAGTATGTTTCTGTCTCTAAGTTGAATAGAAGTCAAACCTTTTATAAAATCTCTGCTGGACACCTGTCATTTATAACAACACATATTTAAACTGTGTCTTTGAATCTGTCTATGAGGGTCTCTGACCTGATATTTTATCCTGTCTTGTCAGCCTGAGAAAGAGGATCAATCTTGCTAAGGCCTAGTAAGCAATCAGAAAAATGTTCATGTCTGTCTCTGTATCTTGTCCTTTTAGAAGCATTGTTTCATTCATCCTGTTTCCATCTTCTCTTTCTGCTCTGTACCTCTTGGTGTTTCTGGCGGCCCAACACCAAGTCAGGGTAAGGCATCACTGCAGCAGTGGGGTCACTGTCCCATGGCCTTCTGCAAGCTGATGTCTGTGTGTCCAAGGGCAGGTTGCGTGCTTTGACTCTTGTCTCCAGGGAGCAGGTGGGTGCAGACACGGAGGGATGCATGCCAGCTTGGTGCCTGGCAGAAACCCAGTGGGGTGCTAAGGCTCAGGTAGGATCTCTCTGTTGCTGCAGTTCTTGCAGCCCTATTGCTCCAGCAAGGCAATGGTACATGACTGAAAACACCACTCAGTCCCTGGTGTCAGCCACAAGTTTGGCATAGCGTAGGGAAGCCCAGCCTGTGTTCTGGGATCCTCCATGCCTGCACAAAATCTGTCACTGAAGCTCTGCCCATAAATTATAAAAAATCGTAAGTATGGAAGAGTGACATTTTGTCACTTGCTTGGGAAAATGAATTGTTAGAATTTAAGGTGAGCCTTTACAAATATTCCTGAACTTAGGAGGTATGTGACATAGGTCTCTCAGGAAACTATATACCAGCTCACATGAAGCCTTCTGATATCTACCCTCCCAATTTTTGCTGTAGAAGGACTTGCAGAAGTCAATATGTGTTTTTTCCCTGCTAGGCCTAGGGAAACTTACGTGATATTCTGAGCTCACATTCTTCTCTGCTTGTCCTCATTAATGCAGTACTCTTCTGCCTTTCTCTCCGTTCCTGAGTTGCTGTCTTCCAACATGTCTTGGCAAGTTTCTTTTAAGCCATGAACCCTTTGGGGCCAGGGACATCTCTTGTTAAAATTTAAGTGCTGTAGAAGTGATTTTTACCATGCTGGCATAAAATGTAAAAATATTCATGAGATACAATAAAATTCTCAACTCACATATATAGCCACAGTTGGGAATGTCCAGTTGAGAGCAGAACAGACTGATGCTTGCATAATAATCTGCACTGGCTGTAAAGGTCTGGCCTGATAACTGCACTTTTTACTATTAGTAATAACCTTCCCATTTTAAATGTAACTGATAGAAAGGAGAAACTTCACCATAAATTCTTCTTTTGGTAGTTTAAAAAGTTTGGTTTGTGATGCATTGATAAATACTGATCTAAATGGTTTATTGATTAATTAACGCTTTTTGATTCTGAATTTGCACATTTTTCTTCAGTTTGATCTTTATTATGAAAAACTCTGAGCAATTAGTTTTAGTAGAGTAACTGCTATTAGGCACTTGGAAATAAAGATGTGGGTGACATGTCTTGTGAGGTACAAATTGGCATTAATTATGAGGCTGAACTTTGCACTGAAGTCCTAATGCCTCTGTGGTTTTAATATAGAAGCCATGTCTCTTATGAAAACATATATTTTTAGAATATTCACGTAGATTTTTCTTCCTGTTTCATTTTTCGACATGGGATATTAATTAAAAAACTTTAGCATTCTACTTGGTGCAAAGAAAAGTGAATAAAGGGAAGTTCAGTACATAAGAAATCTCAACATTTTTTATAGGCTGAAAATGAAAATAATTTCAAAGCTCATTTATGAATTATATGCATTTGTTTACAATAAAATTGCTAATACTTCTATTATTAAACCATTTAAAGAAGCAGATTAGGTATAAGGCACTCATGCATTTTTGTTACTTTTAAAGTATATCAAAGCATGCTCCAGTACACTTCAGTTCAATTTTTTATGAAGTATTTATTCTTGCCAGACTACCTTTTAATGTACTTGCTTTATCATACTGAAAAAAAGCATTTTTTCCATTTTCATTTTCACTTATTGTTTGGTAAGTTCAAACAGTTGCTCACTTGTTTTCTATTCCAGCTGGTTGGTAGTAAGGTACACATAAATGTAAAACCTGGCAGTTTGAAGAAAAGATGTGGCTTAGAATATACACTATTTCTATATGTTTTTAGCTAAATCAGATGAATAAGTGATGATGGAAAGGGACATGATTACTTGAAATGAGAAGGGAAAAGGAGTAGTTCAAAAATATTTCACCTAAGTAGGAGTGTCAGATTTTTATTTTTTTTTTTTTTCCAAAAGCATTTTGCAAAGATATATTGAAAAGATAATGTTGCACATTCAGATCATGACACAAAATTAGCAGGTAATGACCTTCACTGTTTGATTTGACAGTTGCTACTTGACTAAGCCATAACAGTAGACAAATAAATTGATAAGCATTTGATTCATGGATTTCGTGTGGTTCATGTCATGCAAGGCAAAATGCCACAGGTGTCTTTAGTCAGAAATAGAAGAAGGGAAAGTGATCTGGTGTATTTTCTAGTAACAATTTATAAAGCACCAATGAAGACACAAGTATTTTGAAAGAACTGAGTATACTTATGTATAATTGAAGTGTCTGGAAAGCACTGGATTAGCAATCCTGGAAAATACTTAATATCCTTAGTATTACCCTACCCTGATCACATCAAAAAATGTTTGACTTCTGAAGTATTCCCTGCAGCTGCAGGTGCAGTGTCTTATTACAGTGTTCATCTTCTCAGCATTTTCTAGTGAAATGTCAAAGATATGTGTAGGGCCTGTGTACACAGAAAAGGGGACCTTGGGGAAAACTGTGCAACAGAAGGATTGTGCCTACTGGCCACAAAGTAGGACCCCCCTGTTTCCCTTCCCACTTAGCAAATCAATAAGACCATCTTCTAGGACAATAGCAATGTTCCTGTTGCAGACTTTTCGACCCTGAATATTTCCATTGTTTATATTTCTACAGCAGGGAGCTAAAAAATTAAATGTTTCTAGTTTTGCCTCAGCTCTGTATGTCTTCCAAGATGACTCAAAGGAATGGGAGTTGGCAAGAATTGTCTTTGGACTCAAGAATATTACAGTTAGTCTGCAACCACTTGTATTCACCAAGTCAGTAGGTAATCAAGATGGCTGTGGATTGTATTCTGGCTCAGGTACAGATGTGCGGCAGATTTGTCTTGGACCAGTGTCCTGGGTTTAGCAGTAGCAGCCAATTTTTCTCCTTCTTAGTAGCTGGAGCAGCTGTGTTTTAACTCAACTNTTTGCACACTTATTGATACTCCCTCCCCCCTCCCCCCACCACCACTACCATCATTGAATTTCTTTTTCATATGCTTGTGTCCTGGGTTCAGCAGTAGCAGCCAATTTTTCTCCTTCTTAGTAGCTGGAGCAGCTGTGTTTTAACTCAACTTGGGAACAGAGCTGATAATACTGATGTTTACTCTGACCAAGGACTTTGTGAGTCTCTTGCTCTGCCAGGGAGGAGGGGAGGCGGGAGGAAGCAGGGACAGGACACCTGACCCAAACTGATCAAAGAGGCATTCCATACCATAGCACGTCATGCCCAGGATGTAACTGAGTTACCTGGAAGGGCTCTGCAGGGTTGGAGGAGGTATCGGTCAGTGCTTGGTCGGGCGGGGGGGGTGAGTTATCTGTCGGTGGATGGTGAGATCCTGTATTCAATTCCCTTGTTATTTCCCTTATCATTATTATTGGTGGTAACAGTAGTGATTTGTGTTATAACCTTAGTTACTGGACTGTTCTTATCTCAACCCACGGGAGTTACATTCTTTTGATTCTCCTCCCCATCCCTCTGGGAGCAGGGGGAGGGCAAGAAAGGGGGGGTTGAGTGAGTGAATGAGCTGTGTGGCTGGGTTTAAACCACGACAACCTGTGTTAAAGTGAACTGCTGAGAGGCCCAGCCCTTCAGTGAGTGAGGAGCTAAAATGCAGATTATGCTGTGAGGTGAGAACCAGGAGTGCAGGAAAACAACTTTAAACACAGGAGAAGACCTTTTCTTGTTTGTTTGTTTGTCTTTCCTTAAAGGAAGTAGGCTACCCTGTACAGTTTTCTCAATGATTACAATTTTTCAGTGTGAACACCTGAGTTCACAAACCTTGTCTTGATTTGTGGCATTATCTGAAAGATCAGATTGGGTTATGACTTTTTTTGGTCAATTCTCCCTAAGCTTCTGCACATATACTTCTGCTACAAATTGATTCAAGGAACTGCTAGAAATGTGTCTCTTGATCATATTGGCTTTCTTCCAGTCTTCATCCTCTTTGCTGACTCAGCAGTTAGTGCTCCCCTGATTGTTGAAGCTGTGTGAGTCAGTAGAGTCCTCTGCATGATGCCTTGTGTAGCTGCTGTGAAGAACCACAGGGCCCTGAGGAGCTGGACATGGGGTCCAATTAGCTCTTTGTCTTGTCAGTTCCAGCCTGTTCTTTGGCCACAAGTTCTATGAGTGAAAATGGCAAAGGTATTTTATCCTGTACTATATTTTACATTCCATGAGAAATAAATGTACACAGTATTGTTTCCTAAACTGATAGCAAGAAGGAATGCCTTGATTCTCATATTTTGCTTTCCGCATATCTAGAAAAGTTTGTACACACACACTTCATTCACATGACCCCAGAGAGGATTCTTCCTCTGTGCTGCATCTCTGTATATTTGTATGAGCATCTTCCTAGTCTTGATTCAGAGGAGATAATGAAAGCAACCACATTTCATACTTGTGTGTCCTAGCTATGTGAGATTTGAGTGTGGAGACTGACCTGTTCTTCTCAGGTGAGATGTTTAGGTAAGATGAATTTGCAGTCTGTAGATACAAGCATATCTTCAGCTTGAGATATCAGTACCGACAGGCCTTTGGAAGGCAGTGGAAAGGGGCAGGCAAAAGTCACCACCAGCCCTGGTCTCTTCCTCTGTTGCCAAATAAATATGCTGGTACAAAATCAAACAGTGCCGCCCATGCAGTGATGCAGGGTAGATCAGATATATCCCCGAACAGGTTTTTACAGGCACACGGTGAGAGCT
Source organism: Agapornis roseicollis (assembly GCA_002631895.1). NCBI lineage: Eukaryota > Metazoa > Chordata > Aves > Psittaciformes > Psittacidae > Agapornis > Agapornis roseicollis. Next base: position 69,219 of record NDXB01015125.1, on the reverse strand, counting down.
TATGAAAGAGGTATGATGTCTGAAGGCTACTTGTTATGTGCTGCAGATGTACCTTTTCCTCATTTATTTTCAGTATTTAACATATCTCTGCCACTGCCAACAAAAGTATCACTTTGTGCCATTATATTTTTGTGTTATGATAATATCTTTCAATAGGAATGAGGATGGGAGTGGAAGAAATTCCCTAAAGTTTGATTTTATGAGTAAGTGAACCTCCAGACACTGTAAATGAGCAAAAACTTGCCTTATTTTATTCCTTCACCCCTATTTTTTATTGTAATTGCTTAGTTTTAGTTTTTAGCTTTTTTCAGTTTCTTCACTCATGTAATTAATGATACTACACTGAATAATCATATAGAATCATAGAATAGTTAGGGTTGGAAAGGACTTTAAGATCATCTAGTTCCAACCCCCCTGCCATGAGCAGGGACACCTCACACTAAACCATGTCACCCAATGCTTCATCCAACCTGGCCTTGAACACTGCCAGGGATATCTTTTTAACTATGGATTTTAAGTGTCTGAAGAGATAGCACAGTAACTATTCTATAGACACAAAGATGTCAAATTACTTTGCCAAGGTAACTGAGATAGAAATGAGAACAGAACTTTTTCTTCCATTATCTTTCAACTACAACCTGTGGTGCTCTTCGTACAGAACCATGATGCTGGGTACAAAAAGCTGGGATGTGTTTACAGAAGACATTTAAGAAAATTAAAATCTTCTGTAATAGAAAAGAAATGAATGCCTTGACCTCTTTATGCATATATGCAGAAGTTTAATTTTATTCATAGAAGTAATTTCTCAGAACTCAATGGGATTAGTCATTTGGTGCATAAAGTTTAACAGACTTAAGTGCCTTCAGGGTGAGAATTTATTGTGGATAGCATCAACATTATCAGAGTTGTTTTCTGTTTTCTTTCTGATCCCATCCTCTTGACATTGGTTTGGTTTGGGGTTGGTTTGTTTCGTTACTTATTTGCTGTCCTTCATAAAGAGCTCTAACAACACAAGGGAACAACTAGTCCTTGTCTTCTGTACTAGGTGAATACAATTGCATCTGAAACAGATGAAAATAGACAGAGTAAGATGAAAAACAACATGCACTATGAAAATCCATGAATACAGGGAAATTACAGCTTACACTTAAAACAAACAAGGCATCAAAGCCTTTGCTGGCTTCTGTATAAAGAATTAGTTTAAGTACATAGATACTGAGCTTTTTTACAGAGGTCTTATTTGTGTCTTTTTGCTAATTTGTCTATTTTTACAACTTTAATATATTTTGCAAGCCATTATTCCAGGTAAAAATTGGTATAACTAAATTTACCTTTGAAAAGATTAAATGTAAGTGATTTAAAATGGGTAGTTTTAAGGGAACACCATCTGGTATGTGGTTATTGAAAAAGCCCATGAACATATTACGTGACAACATTAATATGCAATTAAATTATCATAAAAATCTAGATTAACAAGTCAGTTCAAACCGCTGATTATGATTAATTTTGTAAATAAGTTTGCCATAATTTTGAATCTCTGTTAAGACCCCTGGTGAGATGTGGAAGGGATTTTTGTAGGACACACACTATAGCAGTATTTGAGGGGATTAGTAGTACTTGAGGGGATAAGAACCAATAGAATTCACTTAGCATTTTGTCAACCATTGTCTTATTAATAAACATCTATAATCATGAAAGATTTGCAAAACTGGATTTTTTAAGAGGTTTTTTTATAAGCTCACTTTCTATGAGTGAATTAGAAGCATACAGAAAATTATGACAGATATGAAATTACTATGTTTTAATGTATTAATTTAAAATACCAATGAATATTTATTGGTCATTGCATTTTTTAGTGGCATTTCATATTATTTTTACATTATTTGATAAAGTTGCCTTCATCACTGACATCCCATTGCTTTATATCTAGGGTGAGTTATGAACACTCCCTGTAGTATTACACTGATTAACTTAATAGGAAGCTATGTGCAAAATAAGCATAAATAAATAAATAAATAAATAAATAAATAAATAAAGTGCACAATCCATCCCTGTCAGCATTCCCAAGACACAAGTGAAGGACAGTATTGTGATTTCTTAGTGTCAGCAATTTTGAGTTTGACAAGATGCAAACTTTGGTTTGACAGAGGTAAGTCTTCAAAACAATAAAGCAGTTAGTAAATATCTTTATTTGTTTTGATTTCTAGGAAAGTGGAGGTCAGTTGTTACAAACTGCTTAGGGAGACAAGCTGACAGGAAGATAAAGGGAGAATGCTCCAGGAGCTGAAAGATGGAAGCCTTCATGCATTCTGAGAACTGCACATTCTGGTAAGGAGGCTGAAGGTGTGTGCAATGACACAGGGGCCTGCTGAGGCAGTATTAAATAAACTATTAAAATTCTTCTCTTACTGCATGCCAGCCTAACCCATTGTTGCATCACAGACATTGTTCAGTGGCTTGGGTTGTAGAAATGCCCTGCAGGAGTAAGTTTCAGTGTGATGCTGTGTATGTAAAACCTTCATAAATGGCTGTTAATAGTTCCAAGGCAAATTTTAGTAATCGTTTGAATATTTAATGTGTCAGAAAACATGACAGTGACACCAAGCAGTGTTAGCTATTAGGTGAATAAAGAAGGTGGGAATCAACCTGGCTGACTCTGGGCAAAATAGGGTGCTCTGGTGCTACTTAGTCACCCACATTCATTCTTTCATGCTGTATCACTTAGAAACCACTACAGCACAGGATGTGTCTGTTCCCTGGGCTCACTTCTTTTTCCATTGACCCCAATGGCAGCCCAGTCAACTAGCTTGGATCAGATGCCAACATTTTAGATGGCTGAAATGAGGCAAGATAAGCTGTGCCTAAAATTTGTCAGCTCTCCTTCCGCAGGTTTTTCCTCTATTTCTGTATCTATCCATATATAATGCCTCAATATAACCTGTAGACTTCAGCCCACTTGCATGCGTGTGTGTTTATGAACATATATACAAGCACATTTGTCTGACAGATTTTTTTAAAAGATATGATTCAGTCTTTAAAAAGCAACTAGTATATGCATGATAAACGAGAACTTGAAAAGTAAGGCATCACCTCTGTCCTTTCTGAAGTATTTCAGAATTCTGTCAGCAAACAGCTGAGCATTTCCCCAAATAGCAGCCTTCTTTCTGTTGAAAGGATGGTTCACTGCTACTCACTGCTGAAATAAAATACTGTAGCCTACCCCCAGAGCATTGCAGTATTTCGCTGGATCTCTGGATATCTAGCAGAGACTGTGTTAAGCACTGTATTCTTCCCACAGCTCATCTCACAGGTAAAAATGCACTGCTGTAAATTAAATATACAAGTAAAATACATGGGTAACAGATATTTACAGCTTTTTAATTGTGATAGAATGGAGACAGGGCTGTGGCTACCTAACTGTTTTTCAGGAGGTGAGAAATATTCTTAGTGTCCTAATAGCTGTGTTGTCATTATAGTTGCACAAAGGTTTAAGAGCCAGAGGAGTGAGACCTCCTACTTTCCATCTAGATGACATTGTTTACACAATTAGGATAAGCAATGCATTAGCTGAAGCTACACTGTAATTTGAATTCAGTCTTATAAATCAAAGAAGGAGCAGTGTTATGGCATAGCTGCCTTCTAGGTATTAAAAAAAAAAGACAAAAAAAGCCCCAAACCCCTGCTCTAATACATAATTTGTTTGGGGCATTTTTGTAGCAATTTCATCTTGGTTTAATCAAACTGTGCCTTATCTTCAGGGCTTCAAGTTAAAAAAAAAAAAA
>NDXB01015125.1:24570-59526 GCA_002631895.1 Agapornis roseicollis | reverse complement strand
GGGTTTTGTTTGTTTTTTTTTTTTTTTTTTTTTTAATTTTTGTTTTCCTCTCTGTCCTGTCCCACCTCTATCATTTGGACTGATTCACTTTCTTTTGTCTCTACCTTTGTGTCTTGAGGTGCTCACCTGTTCAGGGTCTGGGCTGTCCTTTATTGTCTTGTCCAGAGTACACTGTATGTAATGATGCAGGGATTTTCTTGACCTGCTCATCTAGGTGCCATGAACACTGTCTTCTTTTATCCTTCTGCTATTTCCACATCCAGAAAGTCCCATTGATTCTCCAGTCTTACTACTATTGCAATTCTCTGCATCCTGGAAGGACATTTTGGGAGCAACTTTGAAGTTGCACAGTATGTTTCAGCTGTGGTTTTGAAGCTTTACTGGGGGCAATAGAATCAGCCACTTTTTAACAGTACAGACCAAGGTCTTGATCCTTTCATTATTGCACAAAGCAGGAAAACTATTCATAGACAAATATCAAGGATACCAGCTGATTTTTTAGAAGAAACAGGGTTTGCAAGACCAGTGGTTCCCTGAAAAGGATATTGGTGATTGGCAGTCACAAAATGGGCACAAAAAGGACCATTTTCTCTGACCCATTGATTTTTTTATGTTTTTATATATCACATAAATCAGAAGATTTTCGAAAAGGACCTCACATTTGGTGACCTTGTGTTAAAGATATCCCCATGTTAGCATCCGGAAGATTTTACCAAGTAGATCAAAAATATGTGATCTACAATGAGATGGAATTGAAAAATATTTTATAAAATGAGTCAAGTTAGTTAGATCTACCTGTAATACGATCTCTTGCAACATACACCTTTGATCAAATACGATTACTAATATCAAAGTCATCCCTTCATTGACAGATCAAAATAAACAAAAAAACCTAGTTAATACCAGTCTGTCTATTCAGTGGTGTATAATTTGGTTGGGTTTTTTTTTCTCATTAAAGATAAACAACTTAACATATGGGTATGGTCACAGCCATTCCATTCCCCACATCTGTACAACCACAGCTACAGTGAACAAATATGAAAAAATACAGTTCAACAGTTTTTTAATATTATTTTTAACAAGCTGCAAATACAAGTGTAGAACTGCACCTTTTTTCAAATGACTTGGTAGTTCTTAAGAATTTACCTGAACTCAAGCATCCTTGAGCTGCTGTTTACATAAATCTTTTTATGAAGGTACTATGTCAGTATTGTTCTTTCACTGTTACTCTGTATATTTATAATTAGAAGTTTGGTTTGGCTAAAGAAAAAACTTCATGTTAAACATCTCTTCAAATGAGAACCAAATCTTTGAGGTTTTCTTTTTTTAAAAAAGTTCTGGTAGTTATGAAAGGTAGACAAAATGGCATGAAAAACATAATTGAAAGGCATTTTATAGAACCAATAGCAATATATATACGTAGATGTTCATATGTATTCTTTTATCATAAACATTTCCATAATTCTGCCAATTTATCTGAATGTGTACAGTGATATATCATGGAGCTATGATTTAGCAATTGCTAATTGACTGGGAAACACTGAGAATATTTTTAGTGCTGCAGAAATATTAAAAGCTACCTAACAACATTAATAGGAGTTGTAAATGGTACGGTATTTACTGTGCTAATTTTCAGAACTTTGTGTCAAAGCAGCACTTCTCTTTTTTTATTATTTAATACGCAACTGACTGAAATTTCTACTACTCCATAATCTACTGGAGTTTTTGTTGGGTTACTCTCTGGCAATCTGAGATGGGCAAAAGGTGATAGAGTAGTTTCAGAGTAGGTAAGTGATAGGATTAATAATGAAATACTACAAATATGTATTTTTTCAAATGTAATGTAAATTTGACTTAATGGAAAATCTTTAGACCTAATTAATTGTCTTTAAAAGTGAGCACAATTCTATCAAAATTTGGGGGGGGGAGGACGGGGGGAGGAAGGAGGAAGGTCCCCTTTTTTAAGAAAAAATGAACAGATACCTGAAAGGTAAATGTTCATTTTCAAGGATTTAAGCACTGAAAGATTAGTACTTATTATTTCATTAGTGTAATAAAAAATGTCTTGTAATAACTATTCTTGTGATAAAAATGGAAAATTAACTTATCTCCTATATGCAAGCCAAATCTAAAATGATAGTGTGAATAAAATTGGAAGATAAATTGTTGCAGTGCTTGCTATGTATTTTTCCTGTATTTTCTGTTTTCTGATTCTCTTTACCTTTGACAGTGATTAAATAAACCTTAAATCTTTGTCTGAATTTTTAGAAAAAAAAGGCTGATCAAAGTACCATGTCTTTTTCAAAAATTTATTTGAGTACCTTTGATCTTCTGTGTGATTTGTAGGTGATGACTTTTCAGGAGGCAATGCAAATTGTCTTTGCATCTTCTTCACAATATTGTTGCAGATAGAGCACAATTCTATTTTATTTCCCTCTACTTCAGGCTCTCCAGGTTCTTAAAATATGTATTTCAAAAATATTTCTTCCCTTTTTAAGATGTTTTATCCTAAATATTTTTCCTCGAATTGATACCTCGAGATAACTTCTGTGCTGAACTATTAGCCAGTATGTTGTCTCTTTACATATTTTTTAAAATAAGTTCTTAAAGCATCTCAACATTATTCTCCTGAGTTCTAGCTCTTTCTAACTGGATGCAAGTGGAATAACTAAAATAGGACTGAAAATTATATGGAGCTATTGTCACGAATAAATTCATTGCAATGACTGATAACATCGGAGTAAAAGAAACAAATGTAAGGCACACTTAGATTATGTAAATACACAAAGCAGTAAAAATATGGAGAAAGTTGGAGGGAGTAAATGAGTGTTAAATTGTAGTGTTGATCATAGAATAGTTAGGATTGGAAAGGACCTTAAGATCATCTAGTTCCAACCCCCCTGCCATAAGCAGAGACACCTCACACTAAACCATGTCACCCAAGGCTCTGTCCAACCTGGACTTGAACACCACCACAGATGGAGCATTCACAACTTCCCTGGGCAAGCTGTTACAGTGCCTCACCACCCTAACAGGAAAGAACTTCTTCCTTCTATCCAATCTAAACTTCCCCTGTGTAAGTTTGAACCCATTACCCCTTGTCCTATCGCTACAGTCCCTAATAAGGAGTACCTCTCCATCACCCTTGTACACCCCCTTCAGATTCTATGAGGTCTCCACGCAGCCTTCTCTTCCCCAGGCTCAAAGGCCCCAACTTTCTCAGCCTGTCTTCATACACGAGGTGCTCCAGTCCCCTGGTCATCCTCATGGCCATCCTCGGGACTTGTTCCAACACTTCCATGTCTTTTTTACGTTGAGGACACCAGAACTGCACACAATACTCCAAGTGAGGTCTCACAAGAGCAGAGTAGAGGGGTAGGATCACCTCCTTTGACCTGCTGGTCACGCTTCTTTGGATGCAACCCAGGAGACGGTTGGCTTTCTGGGCTGCAAGTGCACACTGAAGCTGGTTCATATTCAGTTTCTCATCAACCACCACCCCCAAGTCCTTCTCCGCAGGGCTGCTCTGAATCTCCTCTTTGTCCAACCTGTAGCTGTGCCTGGAATTGCTCCGACTTAGCTGTAGGACCTTGCACTTGGCATGGCTAAACTTCATGAGGTTGGCATCAGCCCACCTCACAAGCGTGTCAAGGTCCCTCTGGATGGCATTCCTTCCCTCCAGCGTATCCACCCAACCACACAGCTTGGTGTCATCGGCAAACTTGCTGAGGGTGCACTCAATCCCACTGTCCATGTCAGTGACAAAGATGGTGAATAAGACTGGTCTGAACACCGATCCCTGAGGGACACCACTCGTCACTGGCTTCCAGCCAGACACTGAGCCATTGACCACAACTCTTTGCGTGCGGCCACCCAACCAGTTCTTTATCCACTGAGTGGTCCATCTATCAAATTGATGTCTCTAAAATTTAGAGACAAGGATGTCATGTGGGACAGTGTCAAACACTTTGCACAAGTCCAGGTAGATGACATCAACTGCTCTACCCCTGTCCATCACTTCCGTAGCCCTATTGTAGAAGGCCACCAAATTGGTCAGGCAGGATTTCCCCTTAGTGAAGCCATGCTGGCTGCCACCAAGCACCTCATTGTTTTTCATGTGCCTTAACATGCCTTCCAGGAGAATCTGCTCCAAGATTTGCCAGGAACAGAGGTGAGACTGACTGGTCTATAGCTCCCTGGGTCATCCATTTTCCCCTTCTTGGAAATGGTGGTTACATTACCCTTTTCCTAGTGATGATGAACAGCATCAGGTTGCCCTGGGGTTCTTAGAAAATATGTTGAAAAAGATGTCTTGCAATTTCTCTTTTGCAAAATTGGTTTCTAAAATGTGCATAAATTAAAATACTTTACAGAACTATCTTTTTTATTTTCTTCATTATTCTATGAAGAATGGAAAGGAATTACAATTAACAATTTAAAACCACTCTGCCATCAGGCTGAAATCTTGCAAATATATGTAAAAAGAGAGATGCTTGTATATTATGTTTCCTTTTTGGCAATCTTTTCGTATGTGGCATATATGTAGGCAAAATATTTACAGTCTCTCAACCCACTGCTAACTAGCTCCATTTCAGCAGTATCCGTACCGCTTCTGCTAAATAGATAAGCCAGGTAAGCAACCACAAACCCAAGAATTTATGCACATACTGCAACTCCTGTTTTATTGAGTTAATGGCAGAGATGGAATCTTAAAATTTTCATTAAGTTGACAATTACTAATGCAAAGGAAAAGTTCTACATTGGACAAGAACTAGAGATTTTATTTTTTAGAAATAAAAGACTTTTATTGTGAGATTAATTAATGGAAGAGGAGAATTATGCAGTATCTATCTTTCAAGCAAGTCACATTCTTACACCACCAATTGTAAGGGTTAAATGTTTATTACATGTCCACCAGGGTCTTTACCAAAGACAAAAAAACGCAATTGCTATCATAGGTCATTCCCGTATTGACTTAGAACTCTAATGGAATCCTGCATGAAAAAAAGTCTGGATAGGACAAGGTTTGAAGCTTTTGAGCTCATAAACATTTTTGAATGGGCACATCTTGTAGTCAGTAAACTGTAATGCATGAATAAAATATATAGTTCTGTATTACATGGTTTGTATTTATATAGGTATGTATATCCACACATGTATAATAATATGCAAGAAAGCATAATCTTAGAGAATGTCAACAAGTCAAAGATATCTTAATATGTCAAATTTTAAGAATTTTTACTTTCCGTATGCTTCCTTATTTACTGAATTGGGGAAGGAATTCCTATTGCTTTCACTCCAAATATGAAAAATATGCAAACACTGAGGTGATAATTCCTGTGGAAATTCTTGGGCTTAATAGCATTTGTAGGCCTAAGCAGTGTTGGCTGCAGAAAACATGAAAAATCTTTCTTTTCTGTTTAGATAAAACAAAAATAAACAAATCAACCCACTTCCCCTCTTTTGTTCTATACCTTGCTTTTATTATCTAGCCTTTGAGGTACTGAAGTAACTTTCCATGTTAGTTTAGTACTTCAGGGCAAATTTTACACTTTGTTTTCACATTATGGAAATACTTGCCAACCTAGAGCTGTCCATTCTAGACGTGTAGGTGTCATTAAGGTTATACAGCTCGTCTCCTTGCACCTTCCAGATTAGTTTTGCAACTCCACAGAAAATCCCAGCACAACAAGCCTTTAAAGGAGTATTAGAGGCAAAATTCACTTGTTAATGCTTCCCCTCAGTTACTGACACCACTGTAGTTTCTGAGTTTCATTTGCAGTGTGACTTAGAACATGAATTATTTTCACCTAGAGACCAAGAATTTTTGTACTAAGCCTGGATATGCATGGGCCTGACCTCATCTAATACTGTCTTTTTTTATTGCTTTTTTCATAGTATAAGCACACTATCATGCCCTTCTAACAAGGTAATGTTATATGCTCTTTTATATGCAGGACCTTGTTACTCCCTAACTATAGCTATGCTTCCAAGAAAAAAAAATACATAGAAACAACAAAAAACCAAAAGCCTGAAACTGTGTGAGGAATCTCTGGCAGGACATGTTCACATTAGGGTTTTAGTTAAGTTCAGAGAAGCACTTTCAAAGTGAATCTCCCAGTGAGCTCCCTTACTACACTCGCTGGTATCATGGAGCAGTCCCCCTGCACATGTATGAAACTCCCTTTGGATGAGATTAACGTGCGTGCTCCTGGCCTGCCCACCTCAGGGTGGTTCATGGGACCAAACGATTTTTAGCATTGCAATCTCTGAAACATGTACAGTATCAACATCAAGTCCTCAACCCCAACTGTTTAGCTCTGCCGGCCTACTCCTACCATGCAGCACTACTTGCCAATTGTAAAAACAGTGAACTGTTCTCCACCAGTGGCTGTTGTACCATTAGAAAAATATAGAAGTCTGCTAGAACTGCCAGCAATGTTGCTGTGCAAGAAGAGGAAGCAAATTGCTTGTAACTATAGCCTTAGCCTGGTTATCCTTATTGCCTGAACCTTTGGTATATGTTTCTCAGTCTTTACTACAGGAATTTAGGAATTAAGATCACTGGTTAAAGAGTAGCAGCTCTATAAATACTTGAACGCTGCTATTTGTAAAAGAGGAATTAATTTCTCACTGGAATAATGTAGATTAGATCTAGATAATTCATTTGTAAATACAGCCCTTGAAATATGGTGAAAAAACATTTCAGAAGCAGAGAAGAGTAAGGAAATGAATGTTTCCAGGTTGCTGAGAGGCTGTTACTAAATATAGTAAGTAAAATGCATGTATCTGTTACAGCCCTGTAGTGATGTACACTATGAGACAATTCTGTCATACAAATTAGAAAATGAAAACACCTATTGGGTCATTAAGATAATGCTCTTCTCAAGGTATGATTCTCTCTACAAAGTGCTGTCTAGGTATTTACACAGTCCAGTTTTAAATGGCTTAAGAAAAAGTCTTTCAGATTTCACAACAGGACACTGTTTTGTAATTGAAAGCATACAATTCTGAGATTGCTTTGCAAGTGATTGGCACTCTTCAGAATGTATTTATAACATAGCTCTGGTAAAACAAACAAGTATATTCAAATTGTATCCTGAGGAAGCTAATTTTCTTTCTTAGCTACTGCAGTGTATCTGTCATTCTCCTCACTGTTGCTACAGTGATGTCATGCTCAGTCTAAGTCCCATAAAAGCTTATTCTCAACTCTAACCTTTGATTTATTCTTTGCTTCCTCTTAACTGTCTCCATGTAAAACCTTTATGTCCAGTGTGTTTGTGCTTCTACTCTGAACTCAACTGCATGAGATATTGACAGAAGTATTACAATTGCTGGATATATGGAAGGAAGCTTGATTTTTCTTTAAAGAAGACTTTTGTCTGTCTACCTTCTAACGAAAATTAAGCCATCATTTGGGTTGCTGAAATGAGTGGAGCAACTATTAGAAGATGTTTTCTTGCCACACAGGGTGCAGCAGAATTTTGCTTAGCTTGGCAAGTTCTGCAGGCAGTGTGGTTTAGGGAGCAGCATTTGAAATCTTCAGGTGTTAAGGTATCTTGAGGAAGCCGGTAGAAGTGGGTGTCAAATAAGTGCCCCTCTAGCATGACTGATCACATACAGTGGTTATGACAATGCAATCTTGCCCATCTGTGCGGGGTTCATCCTTCAAACATTCCAGTTTGCATATGAGAATTCATGACATGTTTTTATCATAAACATGAATTAATTCTTGAAGATCTGGGTGTAGAATACACCACTGAGATATCCTACAGCTGAGGTAGTGGCACCTTGGGAAAAAGTATTTAAGAAAGAGCAAAACACTGCAAAACAGAGAGGAGCAAGTTAATAAAAAGGAAACAGAACAGCCCTGTGAACACCAAGTTAGAGAACGGGGTGGGGGTAAGATGGTTTAGGTTTTCTCTCTTTTGCCTGTCACGGTAATTGGTAAAGGATCTCCCTTACCAAATGATCCCTCCTTATGTCAACCCATGAGCTTTTCATATTATTTTCTCCCCTGTGTCCTGCTGAGTAGGGGGAGTGATTGATAGAGAGGCTGGTGGAGGTCTGCCACCATTCAAGGTCAACCCATCCCCCATCATAGGTGTTCATAAGTGATCTTGGTGACTCCAGGTACAGATATCTGGTAGTTCAGGTTGAGGAATACTACCAGGGTGTGAGTGAGCACTGTTTCTGAAAAAATTAATTGGATACTCCCTTTTAGAAACCATACACCCAAGTCCTGTATGCAGTCAGGGTGGCAGAGGAAGTGGAGTCTACACAGGGAAAGGATAAAGTTCACTGTGGCATTATGTATATACACATTATGATGCTTCAGGATTTTTTTATTTTTTTTTAAATTAATTTAAACATAAATACCCTAAATCCCTTGAAGGCACAAAATAGAAATTCTTCAGTGAACGAAACCTTGTGCCACACAAAGTAGTAGAACATTTATCTTTTTCATTTTGAAATTATTAGTATTACTTTGGTTATTAGTGTAATTTGGTGTTATCCTTTTTTCTTTCAAAATTAAATGCACTATGATATGCTCTGAAATGAATAAGAAGTTTAATTATTTTTCCAAGGGAAAACATTTAATTTAAGCTTATACTCAATACTCCTGTAGAATACATCAATGTTATCTTAAAAAAGCAATTTTGGTGTGTGAGCAAAATAACTGAAAACTGTGCTGGATGTGTATGGTTAATATGATCAGGTGGCAGTAAGTTGATACAGCAAGACTTCATCAGTATCTCACAGTCCATATTTTTCTTTTCCTCACTCCTGGTATTTCACCTTAGTTCATTGACATGATTTCTGAGTCTCCCATTTAATGAACTTCCTTTTCTTTAACTCAACTTTTCTTTTATTAGACTATTTCCTCCTTCTGTGTGATCTTTCAGACACTTCCCCAAACATTTGGCATCTTAATCTTTTTTAGCAAATTCCAGATTCCCTTTTGAATAACCGTCAAAGGTTCCACACTTAATAGGTCAGTCTCTAACCACTTTTTCTTTGGCTTATCATGATTATATATCGAGTTATCTATTAGCTTAATTAAAATTCCTTCTGAACAAACACTTCAGAATCTTTAAGATGAGATTGTGCTATTGCTAAGCTACCCTTTTCCAGCAAGTTTATAGAATCATGAGAGGCAATGCCATTCCTTGTCTTCATATATGCTTTTGGATGGTCTTCCAGGCTATTTTGAATGTGACTACCTGAGCTTTCATAAAACAAATATTTTTCATTTTGCTGGGCAGATATTTAGAATGCTTGATTTATTTAAAAATTTCCAATTTAAAGCTGCTCTTCTCTCTGCTTATTTTTAAAAGATGACAATACTTAATTTCCTACTTTGAATTTTGATTTTATACAGATATTTTTATTATTATTTTTAAATTTAAGGATAATTTTACAGTTTTTCTTATCTGCAGTATCCCACAATGCTTCAAACTGTGAAACACCTTCATTTGTTTATTTTGGTGTTGGTTGTTTTGTGGTGGGGAACAGCCAGTGTGTATGGAAGTCAAACATCATTACACTCAATTCTAATTAGTCTCTGCTTCCGTTTTTACAAGAATGTACCTCATCCATTTTCACTGTTTGACTGCATCTAAAATTCCTATTTGGTCCTTCAGGATGAAGTCTTTCTGGGTATGAGATAAATCCCATTAGGACTTTTTTTTGATCTTGACCTCTATATTGATCTCAGATCAGCTTTCTGATATTTAATTCCAAAGCTTCTTAATGTCGCTTATATGTTCATCTAAATAGTCACCTCTGGATCACTCTCAAAACACTGAACTTCTTGTCACAGTAATTTCAACTCCCTCTTTTTGCTATTTTTTTTCTACATTTGCATTCTACAAAAATCTAAGCCAATGAAGCACTTAAAATCCAAGTGGTAAAATTTCTCACCACTGTCATGACCCTGTACAAAATGCTGTGGTTATGCAGTTTCAATTATGGATTTGGACAGTTCACTGAATTTTCCCTTCAGTACACTTTGAAGCTATAAATTGTCTCAAAGGAGCTGGAACGGAATCAGAAAAACTTTGTTCCGTAGAATCAAATAGTTATGTTTGTTCAGAAATCTGTAAGTAGGAAACGCCATGAACCAGAAAGTTGCTTTGCCTAATGTGTGGGCCAGCATATCTATTTCAGTATGCATCTCATGATTATGTTTCATACCCTTTGAATCATCACTCTCTGACAACAATATCAAGGTGAAATTAATGATGTGAAGAAAAAGAGTTATTTAAATAAAGTTCAGTGCATATAAGCTTCAATTTACTTGTTTTGAAATATCCTAATTTCTTTAACCATGATTTTTTTTATTGCAATGGAACTAGACAGGACTGTTTTTGAGAAGTGGTCTTTCTGCGACCAAATAAGGGCTTATTTGCATGTAAAGAAGATAAAAATACTTTAGGAAATGCTGAAAAAATGAAGAAATGGATGGATATGTGCAAAGTATAGATAAAATTTAAAATTGCAGTGAGTAGGTCATTAACCATAATGAGAATGTATAGGAAACTAGAGAAGCGTACATTATCTGAATTCCAGCTGTTTTGAGTGACCATGTAGAAAATTGAAACTTTACCTGGGAAACTTTGTTACTTTTCTTTCATGATATGTTTAAAGCACAGAGTTAAGAAGGATACTATGTCAGAATTGCCAAAGGAAAGATCTGATTGTTATTTTAATTTTACAGTGACTGCAGGTAAAGTTTGATCCTTCAGCCTAGATTTTAACATGCTTTGAGAGAGAATTACATGTTCTGTTCCATTTGTTCAGAAGTTCTTCAGAGAGTTACTGTTAAAAAACCTAACCTAGATTCACAAATAAAGACATAAATAAGACATCATACTTCTCATGACTACTATAAAGAAGATCTATAATCTGAGATCTTGTAATCATAAGGCTAGCCTGAAAGAAGGTAATTGTCACCCACAGGATATACTTGCCTTTATATGCAGGAAGTGGAAGTATGTATAGAAAATGGAAGTACAGATGGGATGGCAGGAAGGGATATAAAAACGTGCTCTGACATGATGAAATGGAATTAGAAGGATGAAAATTCAGATGGAGTTGAAAATGGAGACAGATATGAAGGAGAATAAGATAGAAAGGAGAATAAGGAGGACTAGTAAAAAGACATCGGAAACAAAAGGAGGGCCAAAAAAAAATTTGGCCCACTGGATGGGATGGTCACTCACTGACAAAAAACACAGAAAAGACTGAAATACTGTCTACCTTCTTTGCTTCATCTTTTCTCATAAAGACCAGTCTCAGACCTCCTAGGTCTCTGTGATCTTCTGTAGTTGAATCATGAGGGAGAGAGGTACTATCCGTAGCAAAAATGTGTTATGCACTCTTTAAGCCAGTTAATATGCACAAGCCCATGTGACCAAATGAGATACACCTGAAGATGCTGAGGGAGCTGACCAATGTAATTCTGAGGCCTTCCTCTTTTGAAAGGTCATGGTGACTGTAGATTTTTTCTGTTCAATAGAAAAAAGACATCTTCAAAAGAACAAAAAGGAGGGTGTAGGGAACAACAGGGCAGTAAGTCTTACTTCAGTTCCAGTAAGATTATGGAGGAAATCCTCCTAGAACCTAGTTCAAGACACATCAAGGCCAAGAAGGTGATTTGGAAATACTTGTATAAGTCTAATAAGGGCAAGCTCTGACATACCAATGGCTATGCCTTCTCTGAAAAGATGCATGGCACTAGGGAGAGCAGTGAAGAACATTCACTTTAGCAGTGTCTAATCTTTTGACATTGTCTCCTGTCATGTCTTTATATCCAAGTTTGGGAGATATGGACTGGATGGGTAAACTACAAACAGGAAAAAAAATGGCTGGACCATTAATGGTTCAAAAACTAACTGGCAACCAGTTATGAGCAATGTTCCTTGGGTGGTACTGAAGTTGATGTTATTTAACATCTTAATCAACAGCCTAGCTAGGGGACAGAATATTTCTTCATTAAGTCAATGTGAGACCTCAGACTGGGACAACTGCTTGATACACTGGATGGCAGGGTTGCCATTCAGAAAGACCTTGACAAGCTCAAGAAAGACACCAACAGAAACTCAAGAATTCATCAAAGAGAAATAAAATGTCCTTCTACCTGAGATGGAATAAAGTTATGGAACTTTTCAGCCTACCAGCTTGGAAGATGCACTGCAGAAAAGGATTGTGCAGCCCTAGTGGACAAAATCCTCTTGCAGCAATGAAAACTAACTGCACACTATGTTAGTAGCAGTGTAGTCAGCAAGTTAATTGCTCCTTTCTCTTTGATACCTTGAGGTCATACATACATATTACCCACTATCACCTTTTCCTGTACAACAGAGATTGACAAGCTTCAGAAAGTCCAGCAATTAACTACCAAGAAGATTAGGGGCTGGATCATATGATGCAGGAGGTGAAGATGATGGAATAGGAGTTGTTCAATTTGGAGAAGTGAAGATCAAGGAAATCTAACTGCAGTCTGCCAAAAGTTAAAGGGGTTTATGAAAAAGACAGAACCAGACTTCTCTCAGCACAGTGAAAGAACAAGAGGCAATAGACACGAACTGCAGCAAGAGACCTTCTTTGCTGTTCATCCTGCATGTAGACTACATCACTTAGAGAGAGCCTTTGTAATCTCAAGATTTTTATGTTTAAAAAAGCATTTCTGGATCATTATATACTATTATCTGTGGTGTAGTCAAGTTGCTTTTTTTTTTCCTGGGCTTGAGTTCATTCAGCTTCCCATCTAGACCACACTTTAAGTTTCCACAAAGCCAACCACCTCTTGTTTGGTCTGTTGCTGTTTGAGTAAGTGTTTCCACAGAAGTTGCTCTTGTGATAGCTGGTAAGTGTGGGGTTTAGACCATTTTGTATCATTTATACTGCTGCATCCCCTAGATCTATGTGTCCCGAGCCCTATATAAGCCTTTACTGCACAGCCAGATGCATATGTAAATGTGGAATTTAGTTACATTGAGCAGCTCTTTACTTTTCTTTTTGCTCTCTGAAAGGCTCTTCTTGCTCACCCCTTGTAGATGAAGCATGCTAAGGGGATAATGGCTTCTGTGGTTTGATTTTTTATACCTTTAGAGAATTTCCTAGATCTGAATAGGAAGTGGTAGCTTGACCCCCAGCACACTGCAAAATGAGTGCTTATTTTTTAATAGCACTTTTAAAACTATGAATGACTATACTTCCATGTAATGGCATATACAAACGCAACCTCAGATCACCCTGAATTGTAAAAGGGCATGTGCAACACCAGCTCAGAACTAGGTAAAACTAGTAAGTATGATCATTCTGTATCTAAATTAAAGCAGAAACACAAAGTTTTAAAAATCAGATAGCCAATAAATTGCAGATTTTCAAGGCCTAATTCCTGTATCATAGAAATCAGTCATGTGTTATATGATTTGTATGTATTCTTATATTAGTTATTAACTTTTAGATTGATTGATGAGTTCTAAATACAACCCTAAGCTGAGGCTCCATTTTCACAGAGACATAGAATCATAGAATGGTTTGGGTTGGAAGAGACGTTTCAAGGTCATCTAGTCCAATCCCTGTGCAATGAGCAGAGATATCTTCAACAAGATTAGGTTGCTCAGAACCACATCCAACCTGACCTTAAGGATGGGGCATCTGTAACCTCTCTGGGCAACCTGTTCCACCACCCTCATCATGAAAAACTTATATCTAGGTAAATCTGCCCTCTCTTAGTTTAAAACCATTACCTCTTTTCCTATTGCTACAGGTCTGACTAAAAGGTTTATCTGCAACAGGCTGAGCAGCATCTCTAGAGATCACCTAGTTTATCCACTCCACTCACAGCTAGGGTTGGCTACGGCAGGGTGTCCAGTTGTGTTCTGAATAGCTCCAAAGATGGAGACTTCACATCCCCTCTGGGAAACCTATCCCAGAATTCCTTCTCAAAGAGAGAAAAAGAAAGTTTCAATGGAAGTTCTTGTACTTCAGTTTGTGCCTAATGCCCCTTGTCCTGTCACTGTGTACCCACAGAGAAGAGTCTATTTCTCTCACCTTCACTCCTTTTCATCAGCTATTTATAAGCACTGAAGAGATCCCCCCTGAGCCTTCTCTTCTCCAGGCTGAACAATCCCAGAGCTTTTAGCTACCCCTCACATATCTGGTGATCCTGGAGGAGAGAAGGCTTCATGGAGACCTCCTAGCAGCCTTCCAGTATCTGAAGGGGGCCTATATGGATGCTGGGGGTGGACTCTTCATTAGGGACTGTAGTGACAGGACAAGGGGTAACGAGTTAAAACTTAAACAGGGGAAGTTGAGATTGGATATAAGGAGGAAGCTCTTTACTGTAAGGGTAGTGAGGCACTGGAATGGGTTGCCCAAGGAAGTTGTGAGTGCTCCATCCCTGACAGTCTTCAAGGCCAGGTTGGATGAAGCCTTGGGTGGCATGGTTTAGTGTGAGGTGTCCCTGCTTATGGCAGGGGGGTTGGAACTAGATAATCTTAAGGTTCTTTCTGACTGAACTATTCTATGATTCTATGATCTTCATGGCTGTTCACTAGATTTGCTCTGTTATGTCCATATCTTGGTTTTACTGGGGGGTCAGAATTGGACCCAGTACTCCAGATGTGAGGCATTGGTGCTGAGCAGAGGATCTCCTTCCTCAGCCTTCTGGCAATGTTCTTCCTAATGCAGCCTATTCCTTCCTTCAGAGCACATTGCTGATTCATTTTATTAATTTCTTATTACATTGGGATACTTAGTTAAGAATTTCATTTATTCAAATGTAGTATCTTACTAATTGGTGATAGAGCTTATAATGTTCTTGTATTGCTCTTCAAAACTGCAATAAGGAATTTGAGAGGTATCCATTACTATGTCCACAATCAGTTGTATTTTTTTCCCTGTTTGTTTTAAAGTTTCTAAAGGACGTGTCACTGTCAGAGGAATTTTATAGCATACATGATCTTAGTGAACCATGCATGGCATACAGATTTAGTATGATGATCTGACAAAGTTTTTATTTCTCCATCGGGCTTTTTATTGACATTTTGCTGGATAGGTACATTTACCTGCAATAATTGTGGTGGTGATCACATTGGTTGCCATGACATGTCTTCCTTGCTGAAAGAAGGCACATTACACACACATTTCAGAGGAGACATTGTGGACTGGACAGAGTGGTATAAATTTCAAATTGATAGCTTCACTCCTGCCACATAACACATCTTTTTTGCACTAAAATGTTTCTTTATCCTTCACATATCACTCTTATTCTATCACTTGAAAATCCCTTACTGACCCATTTGAGGTTGAAAACAGAAGTTACACAGCTACCCATACTAGAAAACTGTCTTAACAAAACCAAACTAAAGCATCATTATCTTTTTTCCCTGCATATAGCCAGTATGGAATATCCTCTATTTGTCATGAAATTTGTATTTATGAATCAGAGATTTGGTTTATTTTGCTTTTAGTTTTGTGAAAGAGGGTAGAAGAAAGTAAACTCTAAGCCAAATCTTGTCACTATTTTACTGACAGCACAAAATTGTTTGCTGTCCCAGAGGTTAATAAGAAAAAAAACACCTCTTATCAGACATCACAGAAAATGCAGAATTATCACAACAGCAAGCAATATTATTTCATTCTTTAATAAAAAAAATAGTGCACATTGCTACAGGAAACAAATGTACCCAACTTAATAGATAAATCCATAAATAAGAGTAGACTTTTTGCTTTAGCTAAGAAACATACTGAAAAATATTCTGCATGTGTCTGGAGCCAAACTATATCAGTAATAGTGAGCTTCACTGGAAAACGTAGTGCTTTTAAGGGTCCTTCAGCACTATCCACTAGCATGTTATGGAAGCTCATAAGGAAAAGAACTCTCTGTTTAAAAAGAGAAATACAAAATACTAACAGACCATGTTTTCAGTTTAACTTCATAGCTGGAAAAGAAGCAGAATGAAAAGGTTCAGGCATTGTCAGCAGGCCTTATAGAAAATGCATTACCTAAATCAAAAGTGGTGTTGCTGAGAAACCACTCAGTTGCTGCTTGGTTCTGGAATTTCATAAGCTTTGCATGCACCATATTTTTTTCCTTTAAGATTTCCCAGACTTAAGAGTTGCACCTTTGCACCTTCCTGAATGGTTACTGTAACCACTATCCTGATAGTGCAAAACAGAAGGTTTCTTCTGGATGGGTTTTGAGAGAAATGAGTCAGCCCTACCAGTGCTCAAGGATTGAGGATAGTGTTCATCTTTTTAGGGGAGATTTCAATGTTACAAATGCTGAGTTCTTTGTGTGTCCTCATAATTCATTTGGGTAGAGAGGTGAGGTACTGGAGGTATCCTGTTCTCAGTATTTTCTTAAGAAACCATTTTATTTCATATTGCATTTGAAAGGCAGCAAACTGCCTTCCTAGGACATGTCCAAAGGTGCCAAACTGCCTAGGTCTTTCAGTGCTTACCCTGGGGCAGGTGGCTAAATGCCAGCATTGGGGAATCCCAAGGATCTTGAGCAAAAAGTAACTCAAAAAAGAATCTATTGAGTATCTCTTTTCTGACCCATCTTTGCTTTTGCCATGAATCATCTTAACTCTCAGTCCTTAAAAGTCCTTAAAAGGCTCTGACTTGTTTTCCTGTCATAAAAAGCCTAATAAACCTTCTTTTTCATTCAAGGATTTTATTTCTGTTTAAGATTTCTCACTTTAAAAATGACCATTAATTTCACTTGATTTAGATTTGCTGATGTTTTTCCTCAGTTCCACTTAGCATCAAAGAGAGCACTAAACAAGCTATCAGGAATGATTCTGAACTTTCAATAATAATTTTTTTTTTAAAAAGCCTAGCCCTTGTAATGTTAGAAATGAGCTAAGAATTCACTTTGCTAGTGCTATTACTTTTTTATCTTGAATGCAAATGAAGTCTCAGGATTTTTTCCTTCAGCATTGTGATATTTAACTTTGTTATCACACCAAGAAATAAACAATTGTTTAAGGAAATGGGTGGGAGTTGTTCTCAGTCCTACAGAGCTGAGTCAGCCATGCAGAACTAATTTCCTGGCTGTCTCTGAATGCACATAAAGCTGCCCTGTAGCTGCTGCTGACAATGAACTAGTGACTGGAAAAAGGAATCTTAAACACAGTCACATCTCTTGACTGTTAAAATCCTTTACACAAAGCATGCTGATCTAATGTACTGTAGTAAGCAGCATCCTTTCTTCTGAGTGTTAGCGAAAGAAGTTTTAATACCTGAAGCTGTTGCTAAGTAACCAAATGCTTCCAAAATATATCTTTCTCACTAATACAACTGTGGGTTGGGTTTTTTTTTCTGCTAATGAATATAGTTACACTGCAAATGCAGCACTGGCTATTGCATAATGGGAAAAATATCTTAACAATAGAAGATTATCATGCACAACTGAGAAGGTCTTTGAGGGTCCCTTTCAACATGAACTATTTTATGATTCTGTGTGGGGAGAATATTACAAGCCACTTAATCAGAAAGTCTGTATTTGATTAAAACTGCCCAACATTTTAGAAGCAAGATGAAAATGGCAGTAATCTACCTTTGTAAAAAGGCACTCCCTTAAGTCTTAACTGCATCTTGTAGGGCAGGAAAAGATGCCTTTTCTTGATGTATTATATATAAAACAGGCTCACAGATGTTTTTGCTTTCAGAAATAAAGTGCATTTCATAAAATAGTATTTTACAGCACAGAGATCCTTCGACCAAAAACAGCAACAACAAAAATCCAAAAACAATCCATGAAAAGAGAAAAAAAAATGTATTCACATACATAGATTAATTAAGACTGCAACAAAACAGAAGATGCCCAAAAGTAGCAGTAGTGTTTCTAGCTTAATGTAGATCTATCTATTCTTCAGATAAACTTTAATGGCTGGGAGAAGATGAAAGTGGGAGGAAAGTGCACTCAAATCCAAGTTTGCAGTGTTACAGCCCACACAAGGATGTAAATGAGGATTTGGACACGGGATCTGCTCAGTGAAGCAGAAGGTTTTACTGCCCTCTAGTAAAATGCAGTTACGAAACTGTCTTTTAAAATGTATGCATACCGAGTAAACCTATTCAGCTCTTGTTACTGAAAATGTGATTAGTCCTGGTTTGTCATCTCATTGTTTCCATAGTCAAAGAATAAAACATTTACATTCAGTCTAGAATAACTTATTTTTGAAATAAGGAAAATAGTGATAATGAAACACAAAAGCAAGGTTTATGTGGCTGCACCTGCATGAACAAATCTGCCAAATTTTCAGCACTGTTATAAGCAAAAGCTTAGCAGTGGCTCTCCCTGGAAAAGAGCAGAGGTTTTATAGCACAGGGCAAAAATTCCCTGGTCCTAACTACAGGGGAACTTACCTTGTCATTACCATTGTACCAGCACTGAATTACCAACTCAAGGGTGAGCATGATTTGTGTTCTTTAATTTCTGGTAGCAGTAACTCTAAAAATGAAATGGCAGCTGAACTCTTTACATGGTGCTTAGATATCACTGTGGAGAACTGGAAGATAGTTGCAGGGAAGTTGTAGGTATTGAAAGGTGCAACACAAAGTCAAAAAAGAAATAAAATCATAGTTTTGTTGACACACACATAACTGTACCATGCAGTGCTGTACTGCTGGATTATTACTAACAAGGATGACATGAAAGGATGTGTGAGGCTGTCATCTTAGAAAACCTGACACTGATGGTGATCGTTGTAACTGTGTACACTGTGACTTATTAGGCAGTGCAGTCTCTGCTTCTCAAATGGCAGCAGGAAAAGTGCTTGAGAAAGGGCAAGTACTAACTGCAGCCTCACAAACTACCTAATGCTTTCCTCCCTGCATCTTGGTTTTATTTCTTTATTTGTTTACTAGTTTTTTCCTCAAATGTGAAGTATAAAACTAGCAGGTTTTTCAGGAATCACATGTTCCCTCTGGGAAAATGATGTTTGCAATTCTCAGCATCAGTCACTGAAAGGTACAAATATTCTGTCAATCCTACCAGCGCTTTTGTGTAAAGGAATACTCAGTCTCCACATATTCTTATTTAAACAGATTTATAAATATTCAAATGCCTGGGGGAAATGGGGTTGGAAATGGGGGAGTACTTCAAAAGTAAATATAAATTAAAATAAACATGAGGAAATAGAGTTTATATTTATTCATATAAATGATCAATATAGAGGATAGCGTAGCTCATTTCTTCTCCTACCTCTTTCCTTTCTGCCAGGAGCAGAGAGTGCAGGGGCACTACCTTTTCCAGGGGCCACCATAGAGGAGGGACTTTATGACATGTCACTACCTTTTTACACTGTCTCAAAGTCAATACATAACCTGAATCTAGAAACTCAGTCAAGTCCTATCTTGTTCATTGATGGTGGTGTGGGATCACAGAACCACAACTTGGTTTCCTGGCGTCTTTTTTCTCTTGAGTCCTGCTTGGGTGTGGTTGAGAAATCAAGCTCTCAAATGCTCTAATACCTTGTTGAATGGAGCAACAGACACAAAACAGTAAGACTGTTCAGCATTTGTTATGACATGAAGACTCTTTAATTTCCAATCCAACTAGATGGATTCTTAGAAAAAGAGTTCCTGAAAAGGCTGTGGGAGAAACCTAATGCAAACTTCATATAGAAGGCAGAATTATTTTTACCTCAGTCATTGTTGACAAATGCTGACACTTACTAACCTGTCCTTGAAAGCTTCAAGTAACAGCTACTCAAGGTACTCCAAGGTCTTTTTTATCTTTATTAGGTAAGATCCCTGATGAATCTTTTCTTTTTACTGCTCTCCTGATTGCTAGCTACTTGGCTCTTTTTCATTAACTCCTTGGCTAAGTCCTGCTCCCTTAAAGGCTGTTTTACATTTAACTCTCCTAATGATGCACTAAAAGCATATGGGGAAGAAAATATATTGTTTGAGCTTTCTGTGAATAACAACCTTACTTTTTAAAACACTCTAGTTTTACTTGATGTATTTCAGTTAAATCTTCTTAAACAAGGGAATATAATTTCTGACTTTTATTTTTTAACTATTAATTTATTATGTGTATTTACACTGCCTTGTACATGATCCAGGTATTGCAATATGATCATTTGATATTCTATGGTACATATGGCAGCATTATTTGTTACCTTTTTGTTGATTTATTCTTATTGTTCTGGTACTGAGCATGTTTGGGGTTTTGAGATATCTGAGTGTTTGATTAGATTTATTTCTACTGAGTTTTGTGCAATTAGGTAGGGGGTATGTTAGTGGAGTTTGTGTGCATGAAAGAAATTTACTGTCATACAAGTCACTTAGATAAAAAAAATGCCTTCCATGATTCTGAGTGCGTCTTTGACACCTACATAACCTTTTATTTCACCTGAATTCTGAAAGGACCACTATGTGCAATGGTGAAAAGCAAAGATTTTACAACGATCCCTCAGAATAGGTAATACACCAACAGCTGTCATCACAGTCTCCTTTAGGATTCCTGTTAATAGAGTAAAAACATTTTCTTCATATCTCCATTCAAGGATATGGCCCATATATCTACATGTTTGTGTGGTAATGTAAATAAAAGAGATAGATCATAATGGGTGTTTTCAGCTGGAAGAATGACAAATATAAATATCCTAAGTGAAAAAGCCTCAATTTGCTTGAGCTTAAAGTCAAAACCTGAACACTGCATTGATAAAATGTCCTGGCAAGGCTTGGATGTCTTTATTTAGTCACATTGTTTTGGAAGTCACTATCACTTTTGGATGCAGTTCTTAATCTGTATTTGTCTTTCCTCCAAACCAAATTCTATAAGTAAATAATTAAAAATGGAAAAGAGTCCAAAGAAATTCCAGGAATAGTTTAAGTTATACTGTGACTGCAATCTGGTCCATGCATTTCTTGTCTTTGGAGATCTCTGAATTTCTAAGCTCTCACCAGATCAAATAACGTGACAAGATCACAAAAAAATCTGACAGACAGATTTCTATTAATTTGCTATAAAGATATAAATATTTTCCCATTTTGAATCATACGAACTTACAACCTTTTGTTGTTTCTTAGGAAAATAAAACTGTAAAGACATTTTGGTTCTCTCATGGTTGCTGCATAAGCCACATATTCCTCCCTGCCCTTTGAGTAATTGATTCACAATCTTGTCCTCATGCACAGTATCCTCTGTGAACATTTGATGAGGAAGACACTGCTGTGTAAATGGGGAAATGCATGTTTGCATATCTGCTATGCCTGATTTAGACCAGAACAGCGATTTTCAGCCTTTGCTCTGTAGACCCCTGAGGTTTGCAAAACAGCAAATAAAGAGGCAAGTCCACATATGCTGCAGACCTGTATAGACATGTAAAATTTCTGAGGGGGTCCACATGTCTTTTGGGGAATTTATGCAGGTAAACAAACTGAAAAAGACTGAAAAACACTAGAGTAGAAATTTGAGCAAGTCACTGTCAATGGTGTCTTATTTCTCATGCTGTTTTGAAACTCCTGTGTTTACTGGATGAAATTGTTCCACTTCATGGGAAGGAGTATGTGTTCACTGAAGGGGCAGGGGCAAAGGCTGATAATGTCCTTGTCTTTGAAGTTGCTGCAAAAAGTGGGTATGGAACTATTTAGACAAAGTTGAACAGCTTGAACAATCACTTATCTAGAGCTTAGAGGCTGTTGTATACTTTTTATTCCTTTTTTAAGACTCAGTGCTCTGCAATAATAAAAGGAAATCTGATAAAGGACAAGGGAATGATGAAAATTAAATCACTTTCAGGAAAATGGTGAGATTAAGCTTTTTGTATATTTATGAATCCTGAAAGAATGCTTGGATGAAATCAGCATCACCTATTTGCTCCCTTCATTCTCCCCCATAGCGTGAAGTCTTTTCGAATCAGTAGCAAAAAGAGGAATGATTGAATTGGTGAAGCTACGAACATTACAAGATGCACACTCCAACAAACATAAAATGCATGAGTGCCTAGTGAGCATTAGGAAATCTGTCACTGTGAACAATTGAAGGTGACAAGTTTAAATAGACCGAGGAATTCCAGTGTTAACTTACTTCCAAACAAGATATTTTCAAAATTATCATGATCAATTTTTTTTTTGTACTGAAGATTGCCTGCATGAAAAATAAGCTAATTAAAATTCTTTTTAGATACATGCAAAATAAAATTAAATTAAATTAAAAATCCTGGGAAAACTGAAAAATGGAAACATGAACATTTCCACACTGATCACTTTCTTTCTTTTTTTTTTCAATTCTGAAAGAGTTCAACCCCTGCAGAGAGAGCCCATCAGGCAGCTCCAGGAGCACCTAGCATATTGGCTGGCACAGTAAAGTGGCAAGTGTCCAGGAGCAGCTGTTAAAAGCTTTAGAAGCAGTATAACTCCACAGTATTTTGTTCTTTTATGAGTTATTTTATCTGTTTAATTCATGGAAACAAAGGTGGGAAATGAAAATGAGGGCTAAGGAAAATGGGACTGTCTTGAGATACCTAATACTACTCTCAGTGTGCAGATGTATGATCTGAAAGAAGAAACAGAAATGGTTTGGATTGGTTTGTTTTTTTTTTAAATCAATTCTAATCTTTAGAGAACTGAGGAAATTGTTTTCTGTTACATTTATGGGCATAGTCTCATCTGCAAGACATTTAAATACCTGGCACCCCTTTAGCATGTAACTTCTTCTCATTTGGCTTCCAAAATTGTTTTGCTGAATTTAGTCCTTAACCTTTAGCCTAAAGGGCAAAGATAGAATAAAAAGGAAGTCTTTGTAGTGCCTGTGATCATAATAATGGTGAAGGGCCAGAAAGTTTCTAATTTTCCTGCCACTTAATATGCTACAGTATAAACCCTTTGTAAATGATCGGTGTACTTTCATATTTTAACTTTCTTACTTATGCTGCATGTTAGATGGAAGTGCTAACTTTAAAATTAGTCATCCTAATGTGCAAAGCACTGGAAAGAGATGAATGGTTTGAACATAACAGGCTTTACATTAAACTCCAGCACAGATTAGATGAATTGTGGAATTATACCTAATAATCTTAAAGGGTTTTAGTGATCAAGAATGGGGTAAACCTATGCTGACATTAGGTCTAACACATCTAAGGTACACATAACAGAGATCCAGGGCCTTAAAGAACTCTGGTTCTAATGGTTTATATTAAAACTTCTACAGCATAAAAAATGTTGACCAAAATACCCATGTTTTTCTATAGTCAGCAGTATTTCTGGACAGCTCTGAGCCTCTGTTCTGTGCCTGTATAGTCCAATCTGGTGTATGTGCTTGCTGCAATTCTGCATAGCTTTTTTATACTTCAAGTAGGTTGGACTGCCACTTGCTAGTTATAGCCTATTGTTGATGTACAAAAATATTTCTGCTTTCACCATAGCATGCTGACATGAAATCTGCTATGTTAACGTATGAACTTAAATAAATTTGCAAAATTATATTTCTTGGGAAACTTAAAAGAATTTGGTTTATGAACCACTGATTTGCTAGTGTTCACTTACCACTGGGCAAGGCATTTTCCATCCATAGTATGGATTTAATCTTAGAGCTTTAGAAGTTAGTCATCTTATTCTCATAGTCTATTCTCATAAACTACTTTGTAAAGTAAGGAGAGGCATCTAAAGCCCACGGCATCTAAGATAGATAAACTCCTGCCTGAAAGCTCCTGTTTCTGTCCAGAACTAGACTAGTCAGCTAAAGTTATGTCAGATGACTCTTATTCCGTACAATGGAGGACTGCTATAGCAGAGCTTGAGATCAGTCAAGATGGGAAGTGTTCCTGATGCTTGCAGAGGAATCTGAGAGTTTTGGCTGCTGTCAAAGGTCACTGGGAATAGTTCAATATGGTTAAGTACAGTGAATAATAAAAAAACCTGGTAAATCTGAGTTGAAAACAAAGCAACTTTATGTCAGGAACTGAATGTGAGTTTTCAGAGTAAAAGCTGAAATTATGTGACCATTTCTACTAGCAGTCAGACTGCAAGAAAAAATAGCACTGTCTGGTGCTACAGTCCATAGATTTGCATATTGTAGATGTTTTGAAACAGTTTCATTGCATTCTACAGTAGGGGGGCTTGCAGGTGTGGCATCCTGGATTGAGGCAATCCCAGGTACAGCTAAAGGTTGGGCAGAGAAGAGATTCAGAGCAGCCCTGCAGAGAAGGACTTGAGGGTGGTGGTTGATGAGAAACTGAACATGAGCTGGCTGCAGTCTGAGCTTGCAGCCCAGAAAGCCAACCATATCCTGAGCTGCATCAAAAAGAGTGTGACCAGCAGGTCGAAGGAGGTGATCCTGCCCCTCTACTCTGCTCTTGTGAGACCTCACCTGGAGTATTCAGTTCTGGTNTCACCTGGAGTATTGTGTGCAGTTCTGGTGTCCTCAACATAAAAAAGACATGGAAGTGTTGGAACAAGTCCAGAGGAGGGCCACGAGGATGATCAGGGGACTGAAGCATCTCCCATATGAAGACAGGCTGAGAAAGTTGGGGCTGTTCAGCTTGGGGAAGAGAAGGCTGCGTGGAGATCTCATAGAAGCCTTTCAGTATCTGATTGAAGCCTACAAGGATGATGGAGAGGTACTCTTCATGAGAGAGTGTAGTGGTAGGACAAGGGGTAATGGTCTCAGACTTAAACAGGAGAAGTTCAGTTTAGATTGGATATAAGGAGGAAGTTCTTTCCTGTTAGGGTGGTGAGGCACTGGAGCAGGTTGCCCAAGGAAGCTGTGAATGCTCCCTCCTTGTCAGTGTTCAAGTCCAGGTTGGACAGCGCCTTGGGTGACATGGTCTAGTGTGAGGCATCCCCGCCCATGGCAGGGGTGTTGAAACCAGATGATCTTAAGGTCCTTTCCAACCCTGACCATTCTATGATCTGTGAGAATGCAAGAGGAGCTGCCCCCATGTCAGGCAGAGTCATATCCAGGTAGCTCCAAGATGTACCTGCTGCTTGGCAAAGCTGAGCCTGTCAGCAACAATGGGAGCACCTCTGTGACAACGTATTTAAGAAAGGAATGAAACTGTAGTGCAACAGCAGCTGTGAGAGAGGAGTGAGAATATGTGAGAGAAACAACTTTGCATATGCCAAGGTGAGAAAAGAAGGTGGCTAAGGAGGTGCTCTAGGTGCCAGAGCAGATTGTTCTGCTGCCTGTGGAGAGGACTATGTTAATGCATTTTGTCTTGCAGCCCTTGGAGATTCCCTGTGGAGTAGATATTCACTTGCAGCCTGTAGAGGACCCCATGTTGGAGCAGGTAAATGCCCCTTAAATGAAGCTGTGATCCGTGAAGAGTCCATGATGGAACTCCCAGAAGGAACTGTGGCCCATGGGGAGAGACCCACACATGAGCAGGCTTGCTGGCAGTCCTGTGACCTTACGGAAAACCCACGCTGGAGCAGTCTGTTCCTGAAGGACCTCTGGAAAGGATCCATGCCGGAACAGTTCCTGATGAACTGCAGCCCAGTGGGAAGGACTGACATTGGAGAAGTTTGTGAAGGACTGTCTTCTGTAGTTGAGAAACCATGATGGACCAGGACAAAAGCATGATGAGGAAGCAGCAACAAAGTGTTGCGAACTGAATGCAACTGACTGTCTTGATTGACAATAAATGAAATTACTTTTTCCCAAGTCCAGTCTGTTTTCCCCATGACAGTAATTGGTAAGTGATCTTCTGTCTTTATCTTGATGTATGAGCATTTTGTCATATTTCTTCTGCTGTCCAGTTGAGGAGGAGGGAATAATAGAGTGGCTTGGTGGGCACCTGGCAGCTAGACAAATTCAACCCACACAATATAATAAGAAATGGTTTCCTGAACCTGAGACTGTGCAAAATAGATATCAGGCAGGAGGCAGAAAAATAAGTCACGGGGAATGAGAACAAAGTCCCCCAAATGCTAAGGCATCACCTGTGCTCAAGGGTACAGAAGTGTAATTAGATGTATGATTAAACATGGTTTAGTTAACCATCTGAATCTGTCCTGATGAAATGAGGTTTAAACTTCCATAGAAATGTTGATATACAATATACACTAGTTTAACTACAATAAAAACTGAAGACAATCCAATACAACTTGATGGCATGGATGACAAATTTTGAAATACCGTAAAACCAGTCCCTAAACAGTGCAAGATACGTTTTTTCTTGATAAATTCCATAAGAAGTTGTTGAGTCAAAAAAGTCTGTGTTTATTTCTGTATTTTTTCACTTTTTAAAACTTTTCATTCCTTATTACTTCTATATTCATCTGGAGTGCTCTATGACTCCTGATCATTCAATCTGTGTGAACCAGGGTAGATGTGGTGGAAATGTTTGAATAAAGATAATGGAAGATCTGAATCAGACTTTCTCTTGCAGAAACACTTGTCAGTTACTGAACTGATCTGTTTCCATTGTGAACTGGTGCAATAAGGGATTTTAAACATGCCCTTAGAGTGCATTTTAAATGTTGTTATTTCAACAACTTTATGTACAGCCCTCAAATATATTTATCTTGCTCTTAATGCTGCTTTGCTAAACACTTGTCAAAATAAATTTACAATACAACATCTATTACCTGGTTTACCATTTTGGAATTTTGTCTATGTCTGGCATCCTAAATATTGATAAAACAGAAAATTTGTTAGGAAAAAGCTTAAATTCTAAAAGAAGTTTTGTGGTTTTTATCTTTGTGCACTAGTTCCTTTAGCAGAGATAAGAGCCACAGTGAGGAATGGGGGTATGTTCCAATTCCAACTTCATACTGTGAAACAAATTGAGAAAAAAAAAAAGGATTTTGAGGAAAATACATTGATCTACAGAATATATAATATTGAATGCAATGTCTTATATTTCAGGTAATATATGACCTGCATTTTTTTTCTATTCCAGGAATGGCTCACCTGCAGACCACAAGGATCTAGTAATAGGAAGAGTATGATTTCCTTAGGAGCTCTTCACACTTTGACATCATGGAAGTAGGTGCTTTAGGAATACTTCAGGCGGACAAATGTGATGGATTTTATACTTTTTTAGAATTTGTTCTGATTTTTTTATTCCTAATATGAATAAAGAAGTGCTATTTCTGACTTCTATACAAGAAATGTATGAGTTAAATCTGGCAGTTATTACTATTTCTAGGCTGAATTTTGATCTTAGTAGCATATTGCACTGGCTGTTTTGTAATTAGGTACCATTAAAAGAGGATGTCTATCAAAATGTTAACAGGGATGGTGGTCAATCTCTGTCAGATTTATTGAAAGCAAATACATTTATAAGTTCCACCATAAATCTAGGTCAAGTAATGAAATTCACAACTTATTTTCCATAAAGCAGTTATTACGTTATGCAGGCAAAATGGCATGATACATACAGTTCAATTTCATCAGCTCTTCACACAGCAATGAAATCACAAACCAGTACTGCTTAAATTTTGATTTATTTCATTATCTATTAGCCTAGAATACATGCACACATGGAATGTTATAGCAGAATATGTATTAAAATCTCCGAGAATTCTTTTATTTCTGTTGATATTCAAATGTAAAATATTAAACTTTTGAGAACAAAATGAACTATGTACATTTTTAATATTTCCTTTTGAAATGCTGAACTTAGTATTTTTAACTAAAAAACAGAACTGCTTTTTGAATTTGTTAACCTTCAGTGAGCAATTCTATACAAGAAATTTCCTTAGGCTTGCTAAGTGTTTGATAAAAGTTAGAAATTGTTTCCTTTTCATATCCTGAAATAATTAACTAGCTAATGTAACTTTGTGCTTAAGGGCAACTTTCTACATGCTGGGTTATAGGATATTTGCCATCTATCTCAACAATGTTTAGATATATTTTAAAGACCAATTTTTACTTCAGTGTCTGAGGAAGCCACATAATGGTAAATAGTTTTCTTGTGAGCACATTTAATACAGAGGTAGGAACTTGTGGTTCACCTTCCTGCACTGATCGATGACTGAGCAATCAGTAGGTGTTTAGGAAATTCATATAACTAGTGTGAGATGTGGTTTCAGATTCCCTCAACTGGAAAAGGGAACTGAAATTCTTTGTTACCCTTGAAGGCATGCTCTGTTCACAGAACAAGCAAAGAGCCTAAAAACCTCCAGAATTTATAGCTCCAATTCATCTTTCTTCTAATGTATTACACCTTAATTTATGTGGGAAATTTAGATTAAATTGAGAAGTAATTTGGGGGAAAAGGAGTAGGTTGTTTAAAAGGTTATGCTGTTGGAAAAACTTCTTCCCTGATATAAGACCATACTCATCTGTATGCCTCTAGTTACATCTATACTGAATGTTAGGGTTAATAATAAATTTACTTTTAAGCCTGTAACTGCTGATCTTGTGTAATAAGAGCACCTTAGATCAAACCCCAACAGCTAGCCATACCTCAAATTCAGCACTATGAGAAATTTCCAAATGCAAGGATAACAATGTCTACTGGCCCTTCTTGCTGTGTATGGAATTTGTCCATGTACAAAAAGTTGTAAATGCAGTAAATCCAGTAATGGTGATTCTGCAATTTCTTGGTCTATCATTTCTAGCCTTCTACAATCTTTTATTTCTTTTTTCTTTTGCTTGTGATTAGAGCATGTGGGGAAAGAGAAAGAAGGTCTATTCATAAAAGGACTCTGAGGAGCAGAGTGTGGACCATTGTAGGTTTGTCCCAAAGTAATAGATGCAAAAGTGTGGATTTTGTATTTAAAATCAGGTGAAGATGACCTTCAGATTAGACTCTGGGCGTAGTTGTGTGCTGTATTACTCGGTGAATGCTGTTCCTGAAAGGTGTTACTCACTGCTTTGTTCTGCTTAGGTTAGCAAAACAGTCAAATTTGGACTGATGTTTATGCATGATGCATTCATTTTGGAAATAAATTTAGTTTAATGTTTCCATTGTATATATCTCTTCTGCTTTTTATTTTTTTTGCATTCTGTATAGAGAATGCACAGAGACAAAACTGTGAAACTGAAGAATAGTAAATCTGTTTGTTGCTTTTGATGTAGTTTCTATCCAGAATGTTTTTAGACTCTTGAATTAAGCATCTGAATATAAGTTGCATTTTTCCTATGTAGTTCTATGTTTGGAATGCTGGAAGCAAACCACAACTTTCTGGATTCAGAGTGTACCACTACAGATCAATATTACCCTCTCTGAATATATGTTATATCCTGGCAGACTACACAAAACAGATTGGAAGCTCTTCTGCAACTAGATTCAAGCACAGATCCCCATTTATCATGTAGGTAAATATATCAAATATATCATTTGGGTTTAAAACATCATGTATTATTATTATTATTATTATTATTATGCTTATGGCAGGGGGTTGGAACTAGATGATCTTAAGGTCCTTTCCAACCCTAACTCTTCTATGATTCTATGATTATTACTATTATTATTATTATTACTTATTTTCTGCCCAGGAAAGCTGAATTTGATGACTTGCTGAAGGTTTCAAGAAGCCCTAGAGAAATTACTGCTACACTTCATGATCAGGTAGTTTGGACATACAGGATTTATGTACTGTAATAAACATGATCTGGCTATGGCTATCTAGATACACTGCTGTTTGCAGTTTTAATGGCTAAAGGGCAGGAACAACTACAGGCCCCACAAAATATACAATGGCATATTCTCAAGTGTATGGTGCACTTTCTGGACTTTCCTCTTGAGCTTTGTTATGAAAGGATTAAAGGAGAAGAAAACGTATTTCCTTGGCTAAAATTCTGCTCATTTGTAGGGGAAAATATCCAGAATTATATCCTTTCCCTACTGACAGAGCATTATAACTCTACAGTGAGAAACTTGTGCCAAACATTTCTTCTGTTGCAAGGGTTTATAAATAGTAGGTCAAGAGTTGATACCAGAAAACAGAAACACAATAGTTGGTGTCAGCTCTAGATAGCAAGCGTAACCAAAAAGGAGAATTCTGAAGGAAGCTAGTAGGTAGACTTGTTTTTCAGAACTCCATAGTGGAGGAGAAAAACAGAAAGTGGAGTCAGAAGAATCAGGAAAGTAATCAGGAATGAGGATTGAGTGGAATAAAGTGGTGTCCAGTAAAGAAGCGCAGATGATGTCATGGCACACTGTAACCCTCTTTCTGTAGCCCCTGCTGTCTGTTCACCTCCTACTGCAGGGGTTTTAGCTGCTCATGTAAGGGATCCAGTTTTGGTACACCGCAGCTGTGGAACCTCGACTCAAACTGCTGAGACAGAGCTGTGAGACTGTCTGCACAGACATAAGAAAGGTAAAAATTACTGGAACTGC
Organism: Agapornis roseicollis; assembly: GCA_002631895.1. Classification (NCBI taxonomy): domain Eukaryota; kingdom Metazoa; phylum Chordata; class Aves; order Psittaciformes; family Psittacidae; genus Agapornis; species Agapornis roseicollis. The sequence goes on along the minus strand of NDXB01015125.1, from coordinate 29,260 downwards.
TGATCTATGATTGCTAGGAGAGCAAGGATTCAAGAGAGAAAACATCAATTTGGAAAGATAAAATCTTAAAGAAAAGAAATGCAGAGAGGGTAGCTGGAGGCTGGTCTAGTCAGGGACAGTCAGGAACTGCTGTACTGTGGTTGACCCATCAGGGCTGGCAGCACTGACAGAGTAGGAGGAAGGCAAAAACTCTTCTGGCTCTTTGGAGACATGGCCACCAACCTTTTCCTCCTCACCAACACCTGCCCAAATGGCAAAGGCTTTCCAGGGGCTCTACTGGAGTGTGGGCACACCAATACTTAATGTCTTAGCTCACTAAATACTAGTTGTCTTTTATGTGCACTGGCCAATAAATAATTGCTTTGTCCTTATGATTTATCCATGAGTTGCTTGCAGAGTCTTTTTGTGCCAGCCTAATGATGCCCAAACAAAATGACTATAAAAATATTTTGTAGAGGTTAAGAGGTGAGTTTATTATGCTGGGAAGTCAAGATGTACATTTAAGAAAGTAGCAGAATAATAGGAAAAGAACATGATCTTGGAAGAAGTGATTTACATAAAAAAAAAACAACCAAAAAACCCACCACCATCTAGCAGGAGGTACAGTAAAAGTGTCCCTGGGATGGATGAAGAATCCTTTGCTATAAACATACATCTAGAAGAGCTCTGATGCTCGGAGCTATCTGTCATTAAATCATGTCAAGCAGAAGCAAACATCAATTGAAAACAAAATCATCAATGTTTTTAATTAGGTTGTCTTGAATTCTCATCTTCATTCTGAAAGCAGAGGGCTTATTTCAGTAAAAATCACAGCCAGTTTCTGTAACAAGGAAACTGGCTGTCCTCAAACTGAATTGGACCCTAAATTTGTTGCTTGGCAAGAGCAGGAAAGTGTTCTGCTCTGGTGTCTGACTCCACTGGCAGTGGTGCTTGTTAATCACACAGCCTATTACAGTGCACTGTACAAGGATGAATCTCAAAAACATCTTAGTGCTGAGCTAAAGGCTATAAAGTGCAGTCTTTTCTAAACCAGATTTGTGCTCTGTTGTGTTTAATGGTAGTCGCGGCAGTCCATGATTACTCACAAATGGTGACTAGAGACTGTGGCTAGGAACCTCTAGTGTGAGTGCAAGAAGGGGAGGACCTCAGAGCTCATGTTTTGAAGCAATATTTAGGTTAGCTTAACACTGAGCAGTAAAATGAAGACAATAACATGGAAAATGAAGGCTAAAAATGTTTAATTACTTTACCCTGATCACACTGCTCCCTTCCAAGCTGGCAAGTAGGAAATGGAACTTGCCAAACGTGTTTTATTTTTAAATCCTTTATCCATTGGCAAAACTGCATATTGCATCAGACCTCATGAATGTGTTTCACAATTTTGCAAGTTTTCCAGCCTGCACATACTTATGTGTTCATGCACATACAGTTAAAGAACTAGCGCATGCAGGGGCTACTCTGAATTTTGGGTTTGTGGGGGTCCAACTCCCACTGAACTCTAAGTAAAATCTCTCTGCTTCATGCTTCCTCTTTAACTGAGCTCAGCAGCAGCAGCAGCAACTACCACCAAGCTCAGCACAGCAGCCTACTGGACAAAGTACTCTACACCCATGTAGTAACCCTTGGACAGATGGAAGCCCCTTGACTCCCCAGCACCTTCCAAATGAAAGCTCAGGAACTACTCACATGTACAATGTTTTTGTGAGTGTGCTGGATGCTCCCTTTAAACACTGCTCTAGAGTCCCATTTAATGTGTAGCAAAGCATATGAATATCAGTAATGTTGAAACACTGACAGCAACAAGTAAATGAAGAAGTAGTTTAGTCTCATAGACCTCAAGATTTGGTAGTGGAATCATAGCCCTGGCACAGCATTGCCTAACTCCCTTCTGTCTGGGAGATGGACATCACTGCAGCTGTCACTTACACTGCCCATTTCCTGTGATACATTCTAGCACACAAACAACCCAACCAGCAAATAAGCCTAATATTTTTTGTATATTAGCATTCTACTGACTGTGACTGATCTAAATTTGGGTATTGGTTAGTAAACAATGTCTGGCAGTAACTGACAGCTGGTAGCTCAATGGAGTGTATTTACATAACTCAATTACTTTCAGTTACATTTTTAAATTTTTATATTCAATGGGTAATAAACAGGGACAGTAACTGTTTTTCCAAGAGTAAGGTATTTGAATCCCTTTTTTGGGAGTGGCACAGATGAATGTCACTTTACCACTGAAAAGGCTAAGCTAACTTTTGAGAAGGGTTTGCGTCACAAACTGTCAGTTGCATGCATTCCTGAATGTTCACTTTCACAGAGTGTTTCATTCTTTTATATTAATGTCATTACTGAAATGTGCTTTCATCATCACTATGCCCTAGCTGGACAGCAGGGAAAGTAAGAATTGTCACAGGCTTTCAAAAAGACTGTAAGATAAAAATAAAACCAATGTACTAACGTACGTAGGAAGGTGAGTTCAATTAGTTAAGCATGTTTGAATTTTTTTAAAAAAGCTAATTATTTACAACCAATATTTGGCTCAAAATACGATCCTACAAAATTAATCATTCCCAGCTTTAAATATTTGAGAATTGCAAATCAAGTTTACACACGACATCCTTGTCTCAGAATTGGAGAGACATCAATTTGATAGGTGGATCACTTGGTGGATAAAGAACTGGCTGGATGGCAACACACTAAGAGTTGTGGTCAATGGTTCAGTGTCCAGCTGGAGGCCAGTGACAAGTAGTGTCCCTCAGAGATCAGTGTTTGAACCGGTCTTATTCATCACCTTTGTCGCTGACATGGACAGTGGGATTGAGTGCGCCCTCAGCAAGTTTGCTGATGACACCAAGCTGTGTGGTTGGGTGGATACGCTGGAGGGAAGGAATGCCATCCAGAGGGACCTTGACATGCTTGTGAGGTGGGCTGATGCCAACCTCATGAAGTTTAACCATACCAAGTGCAAGGTCCTCCACCTGGGTGGGAGCAATCCCAGGCACAGCTACAGGTTGTGCAAAGAGATTCAGAGCAGCCCTGCAGAGAAGGACTTGGGGGTGTTGGTTGATGAGAAAATGACCATGAGCTGGCTTCAGTGTGTACTTGCATCCCAGAAAGCCAACTGTCTCCTGGGCTGCATCCAAAGGAGCGTGACCAGCAGGTCGAAGGAGGTGATCCTGCCCCTTTACTCTGCTCTTGTGAGACCTCACTTGGAGGATTGTGTGCAGTTCTGGTGTCCTCAACATAAAAAGGACATGGAAGTGTTGGAGCAAGTCCAGAGGAGGGCTACAAGGATGATCAGGAGGCTGGAGCATCTCCCGTACAAAGACCGGCTGAGAAAGTTTGGGCTGTTGAGCCTGGAGAAGAGAAGTCTGCATGGAGACCTCATAGAAGCCTTCCAGTATCTGGAGGTGGCCTGTAGGGATGCTGGAGAGGGACTCTTCATTAGGGACTGTAGTGATAGGACAAGGGGTAACGGGTTCAAACTTAAGCAGGAGAGGTTTAGATTGGATATAAGGAATTCTTTCCTGTTAGGGTGTTAAGGCACTGGAATGGGTTGCCAAAGGAACTTGTGAGTACTCCATCTTTGGCATTGTTCAAGGCTAAGTTGGACAGAGGCTTGTGTGACATGGCTTATTGTGATGTGTCCCTGCTTATGGCAGGGGGGTTGGAACTAGATGATCTTAAGGTCCTTTCCAACCCTAACTATTCTATGGTTCTATGATTCTATAATTTTGACATTTGTTTGATTTTTTTTATCTTAGATTTTGAAACAATTCCTTTGCATAGTTCCACAAATGACCAATGTATGTTGCAATCACATCACTGCTCTATCAGATTTGTTTTTCAAATACTCAATGTGCGCAATCATAGCTATCTGAAAGACCACGTTTGTTTTCAGTACCTGTTAGACTGGCTGTGATCTGCAGGAGGTGTGTGGTCAACAGAATACAAGAATAATGGATTCCTATGCATTCCATATTATATTAACCACTCTAAGACTGTATTTTCCTAGCTACTAATGGCATGTCAGTTTCAGTCAGATTTGATGACTCTTTATTTTCTGCTAATCTTTCTGTAGTGAAGGGAAATATTGGACAATAACACTTACCATTAACAAATTTAATAGGGGAATGAATGACCAAGAATACAGGATGAAATACTCTTTTTTTTAACCTTGTACAAGATAGGATTTCCTACATATAAAGGAAAGTGATTCTTAATGAAGCCTAGTTTATAGAGACTTAAATGCAACACAGCACATGCCAGTGCTCATTTACCTTTTGGGCTCATTCTGCCCTATTTGGTTATCTGTTTTAGGCAGTCATTAACTCTTTCATACTCACCGGACTATGAAGAAAGTCTTAGAAGTTTAAGATAAGTTTAAATGTCGAAAGCAAAATACTAAGGTTTTAGACAGTGTAAGAAAGATAAGATAAATTCATATTTTCTGACTATTTCTTGTGTGATTTGAAAAGACAGTACTATTACTTGTAGTGTGGTTCAGTACCAGTAAATTTACAAATTAAACCCAAATGTTACATTTTTTTGAAATGAAAAGAGTTTTCTTTCGAAGTCTTTTTTGGCAAAGTTTTCATCTTAATAAATCCTCTTCTTTCACCATTTTCTGTTCTGGGAAAATTAAAATGCTTTCTTAGGTGGATTAAAAAAAAAAAAAAAAAAAAAA